>VZRE01015917.1:0-55933 GCA_013396775.1 Cephalopterus ornatus
GAAAGTAAATCCAAAATCCATCTCCTTTCTTAAACACACATAATAACTGGCTTTATGTCGTACCATTTATGACAAATGGCATGATCATGCAGTCTTTACTCATTCAAAACACCCACTGATTACCAGAAAATCCCCATCCTTCAGATTTTTTTTTTTGGCCTGAATCGTACTTATAATTGTATTTTTATGTCCTGTTGGTAATGTCAGTTTAATCTGTCTTGGAATATGGCTGATCTGTATCAGAGAAGAAGGATTTAAAACTTTTGGTTTACAGTGACACCAGAGAGTCCTTATAGCAGTGTTGATCCCAACTAGTGTGTGTGCTGTATTCACACAATGGTTTTGGTACAATGAGCAAAAAATCAGAAGTTAATGGAAAACATATGACCAGATAGGTTGTTTTGTTTCCCATTTTTAATATGCATATAAGAAATTTTCAGGCTGTAACATGCTGTGGATTGAAGCCTCTTGAAACAGGTTTCAGTAGCTTTCCTGCAATCTGACTTTGATGGTTCCAGTTGTTACAAAGAACATCTTTTTTATCCTTTCTTTTTCCTTTTTTTTTTTTTCAGTGAGAGACTTGCTTCAAGAAACATATAATGAGCATACATATACCTAACTATTTGCATTTATTTTTAATGGGGATCCTAAACCAAATTTTGGCAAAAGACTTTTCCAGTTTTCAATTCTGTTTTTCTCGGCACCAGAGTGAGTTTGGTTTTAACTGTCATCCTAAAACTCTTGAAATTAGTTACATACTGGTAGTGCAGGGACTGTTGCAATTTGGCAGCAGACGTGCTCAGCAAGAGCTCTTGTATTGCACTGGTTTTCCAGAGAATGGAAAAATTGCCCTGAAAGTAACAGAGCTATCTTCTCCTTGGACTCACAGTAGTGTGGTGCTCCCCTTGCAGCGGCTAGTGTGAAGGCTGCTGACCATCACACCCCTACTGATGCAGCACCCAGCCGGTCCGGAGCTTCTCCCGCAACGGCAGCGAGTCAGAGAATTCCTGATGAGAAAGCGTGTGGTCTGTGACAAAAAGAGAAAGCTACCTAGTGAAGTACAGCAAGCATGTATGTGATTTATAGTGCAGGATAACTTCTGAAAGGAGTTTAGGAGAAGTGAAAAGCATTATTCATTTCAGAGCATGCTCCTTATTGCCTCAGGGAGTTTGTGTATAGCTTTACCAAAGGCCTAATGAAAGCTTTACTCAGTGACTAATTTTTTTTCGCACCTATTTCTCTCTTTATAAATATTTTTCTCCCCATCCCCCCCGCACTTCTTTTCATTTTGTAGAACACAGCAACACCTGCTGGCAGTGGTCCGGGAGTACTGCTGGAAAGACCCACTGATCTAACTCTTCAGACCAGCTGCCATTAAGCACTGCCAAGCCATATTAATGAGCTGCCTCTATTTTTACCCCTTCCTGCCAGAAAGGGCAATTGCTCTTGGGAAAGACTGTAGCTGGGTTTGTTATTTTTTTTTGGTATCTTTTTTTTCTTTCTGATTTTTTTTTTCCTGTCAGCTTCAGAGTCCAGATAATCATTGTTCATTTGGTGAAGTTGGGATTTCTAATTTAAATTCTTATACCACTGATTGAGACTACATAAAAAAATCGGAGTAATGCTGAGCCTATCTTGCTGGCTTACATGCATATTTTAGTTCCATGCTGGATCAGAAATAACCAAAAGAATGGGACTGAGAAAGAAAGGTTAGTATTCCAGCAACCTGTCTCTTTTTTCGTCAGTTGTGGATTTTGTCTTACAAACCATAAAAAAGTGGTCCAATGCCACTTCATTATTCACTCAGTGGATATTGTGTGATTTACTGACTACTTTGGAATCTTGAACTGTATACAATGTATTTGTCCATGTCCATTCCTGCTTTGAAGAACAGCCATTAGAAAACACACTGGCACAGATTTCTGTGCAAATCAGATGGAATATCACTCTGTTGTATCTTATTTTCCTGTAATAGCAAGAAAAGATATGCCATAAACTTATATTTAGAAGGTTTATGTTTCCACTTTTATGTAAGTGGACCAATTAAGGCTGATCTTGCTGTTGCTACTAACTCAGATGCTTATGTGCTCTTTAGAGGGGCCAGTGATTTCAATAACAATTAGTGAGCTGGTCAAAAAATAAAGTTCATCTGAGGATAAGAACTCGGTCTAGAGGGTAGGGTAGATAGTAGCTTTCAATTTCTCACTTTTTTTTTTTTAATATTGATGGGTGACACTTTTTGTGACGGGGCAGGATAAGTATAAATGTTCTGTTTTATAAAAATCTTATGTAAAGTCAGTCTGACTAACAAAAGCAAGTATGTTAATTTTCTTTCTAAACTATACCTATGTCTTCTGAAGTGACATTCATTGATCTTTTTTCTTGCCAACTCATAGAACAGTGAGCTTTAACGAGGATATTTCATGTCCATATTATTTTAGCATTTGTGTTGCCTTCTTATACTTAAAATAAAAAGCAGGTCATATGAATACATAAGCCAGGTGACACAGATGATGTTATTAACATGATGGTATATCACTTAAATATGTGTTGTAATCAGAATTTGTTCAAAACTTTGCATTTGGGGGCAAACTTATTTACAAAGGGAATTTTCTTGAATTTATAGAAGAGAAGTTAAGTTGTATCTGGAGAGAGTAGTCCAAGAAACCAAAGTTTTTCACACGGCTAGTTCATTTGATGGGGGATTTTTCAGTACATTACTGGAAAAGTCATCTCTTTTTTTCTTGAGAAACAGCTCTCTAATGTGTAAAATGTCTTCAGTGGTGCTGTCTTCAAAGATATTTTGATGTTATGATTAGAGTTACATCAATGATTCAAACCACACAGGGAGGGACCACCAGGTGACAGATCCTATTTGACTCCATGTAGGGTGAAAAATTTATGGCTAAAGTTGGAGAAGCATTTAATGTTTATATGTGAATTTAAGCTATTTTTGAAAGTCCACTAAGTTAATTTGCATGCTGTTGAAAACTTAGACCGTTGCACAAAGCGTACATCAGAATAATTCCATGTGTAATTGTACATCAGTCAGCACAGTTTTATCAAGGATATCTTTGGACCAAGTTCAAAATAATAGGAAATGGTATTATTTCTCTGACAAGCGCTGAATTCTCTGCTCTGTGTCCCTTTTACTAAAGGTAGTCAAATCCCAGTGTAGACAACAGTGTAAGTACAGACTACTGTTATCTTTTGGCTTCTAGGACCAACTTTCACTGCCACTGAAGTTCGTGCTGACTGTTGGAGCAGAAATCAGTTGAATCAAGTTTTGACTCAAGGATAAATATTAACCATTGATGGATGGAAAGACGAACAAGAAATTGGGTCTTAGACAAAAGCTGTTCAGATAATTATTCGCTGATGTACTACCCAAAGTAACATTGTCTGTGGATTTTAGAAAGATTTACAACTGTTTTTGCAACAGGAGCATTGGACCCTTAGTTAATGTAAATGGGGGTATCTCTTCTGACTTCAGAGATTGGGTTACATGAGTAGAAGATCTGATGTAAAGTCTATTTGTTTAATTTAACTTCTACGTATTAATGTCTGGGTTTTGGCTTTTCCTTTTAAAAACAGATCCTAGTTTTCATCTTGTATGAAAGGTCCAATTTCATCTTGTTAGGCCTCTCAGTGACGGGGATACATTTTGCCTATTATGTTTTGATTACTTCTAAATCTGTTGATGTGTGGAAGGGAATTGAACGAAGCTCATAAGATTGCCCCTTTTGTTGAGCTGAACTCAACCAGAGATTACACCCAAAAATCTTCCAAGGTAGTCATCATGCACAGGCCGTTGGGAAAAGTTGTGGTGCCACACATCAACAGATATTCCCATTTGTGAGAGTGGCGAGCAGAGAATTGCCATGAGTGAAATACTGAGGACACCAACAAGTGACTTAAAAAGGATACATAGATATTCTGCACTGTTGCTGCTTTGTCATTGTAAATCTGCTGTAGAGCAAATCACGGTAGATAAAGTGAATACATCCTGCAGTGAAAATGATAAGAGGACGCCTGACTGCTTACAACTGTTTAGTGAACAGAGTTTTAAATGGGGACAAGGAAATCTGGATTCTATGGCTCTCTGCAGAGGACAAGCACCTCATGTCCCCATCTGTAAAGTTGAAAGAATTGATGTCTGTTCTGACATCTGTGGGGCAAAAATATCAAAAAAGCCCTTGCTGCTGTTTGGTTTCTCATGGCCACTGGTTTCCATGAGGGTTATTTAAAATAATGTTTGGACTCATGTCCAATACACACACAGGTTAAGTCTGAGAGATGGGTTGGGCTTCAGTGATCCTTTTCATGGAAGCACAGGAAATTACTGAGAGCACTTTACATGTGGGAAAGTGAGGGGAGTAAAATGAACAGTCATCATTTACTGAGGTAATGAAGGTGCCCGCCTTCCCTAAACATAGTCCCCCACGTCCCGCCTCTGTTTTTACAAGCACTGGAGATTACCCTGAGATTCCAAGTTCAAATGTAAACCTGTCTAAGTTTTGAGAATTTATCTCAGATTTTTCCTCAAATCTGGGGATTTAACACTTAAGATTTGACTTGGTAGCATGAAACTGAACCTTTGGAGTGGACATGGGATTACCAAATCTGTATTTAATTCACTAATCCACTTCCCTTACTTTTTCTCATGTGACTTCACATTTTATGGTTGAAATTTTATACTTGTAGTTCAGTGCAGGTGGGACGTGTAACACATACTTGTTACTTGTAAATACCGACTTGCCTGGTGTCTCCTTACAGGCTGCAATGTGGATGAACTATTAGGTTTAAGCATGTTTATTGGTGAGCACAAAATAGTACCCGCCAAGCTCAGTGGTCTTGAAGAAGTGCTTTTAAAATGAGCTTTATAACACCCAGTAACAGTTGGGGGAACAGAGGGTTGATAGGCAGCAGTGATGGCCAGTTGCCTAGAATATCAGTTCCTCTTCAATAACTTTTGTATGCCAACTATGAACTTATAAACAGTTATTTTCTTTATTCATTGTCTGCTTATTGGTGTCATGCCCTCATGATGACTCCTGCTAAAAGGGGTGACATAAGGTAGCTCAGAATAAAGTTTTTGTGTGCAAACAGGGCTCAACTGTGTGTCTGTGCACACATTTTTTAATTGCTCCTTTGAAGCTGCCCATTCAGGGACAGTAACCAAGCATCTAGGAAGTATAAAAACAACAAAGAAGTGTTCAGATGTTTCTCATAAAGCAGATTCTTTTTGGGGGGGTTAGTTCTGGTTCTTTTTTTTCCCCCTTAAACTGAATTTAGGTCACGTGATCGGAGTCAAATTGACAGCTTTGAACAATAAGTTAATCTGCTTGCTCACAGGACAGAATAGCAGGGACAGCCACGGGACAATCTCCCTTACTCGTGTTCTTGGGTACACAGAGACTAGCTCATGCCTTTGGCTCAACAAGTTCTTGAGATGCTCAACAGAGTTTCCTGTTGTAGTGTTTTGCTTTGAGTGGGAGCTGAACTGAAAGAAGTGATTACTTTCATATAAATCAGCAAATAGCCAATCTAGAAGTGGCATTCAGGGAAGTATTCATGAGGGATACCTGCAGGCTAGGGAGAGAGGAGTCTTGGACGTATTATTTAGAGATCTCCAAACTTAAAAGTGTAATGTGTAGTGACAGTTCAAAAAGCCAACAAAATGTTGGGTACTGTCAGGAAGAGTGTGAGAGCAAGACAGAGGGTACCATTTTGCCACTATGTATATTTGGTGCACCCACAAAGTGAATGCTGTCTGCAGTTCTGGTCTCTGCATCTCAAGCAGGACATAATAGAGTTAGAGAAGAGACATTAAAATTATTAAGGTTTTGGACCAGCTGCTTAATAAGAAGAAAGGGAAGGACAGCTTGAAGAAGGGAAGGCTGAAAGAACTTATGTTTGGGGTTTAAAGAATCATGAAGATGATAGATAAGGTGAATGCTGAACTGTTATCCACCAAATCCTGCAGTACTAGGGGGAACTCGTTGAAACTAGTAGGAGAAGATTTAAAACAGATACAGTGCTTACACAATGAAAAGTGAGCTTCTGGGATTTGTTGCCACAGGAGGCTGTGGAGGCAGACAGTATCAGAAGATTCAAAAAGGTCCATTAAAAACTACCAGAGGGAATAGGCAGGGACATATCCTTTAACATCCTTAATACAACAATTGCAGATACTGGGGAGCTTGAAGGGAAAGGCCCACAGAAAGCTGCCAGGCTCACATTCTCTCTCCAAGTAGCATCTACTGTTGCCACTGTTGGAATGAAAAGGGGGTTAGATAGACCACTGGCAGGACCACTCAGGGAGTGTCCTTATGTAGTAGTGAGGCACTCCTGTCTCCATGCTGTGGAAAGAAGAAGAAAGCTCCTGAAGGTGATTCAGAGTAAGATCTAACTGTTCCTCCCTGAATCACCCTCAGAAAAGCCCATCTCTCACCACCAATTTCAAAGGAAATCTACTCTAGACAAAAGGAAGTCTTGTGAATAACCACGTTAATCACAACAGACAAAAGTTGGGTTTGAACTCTTGCTCTAGAACAGAAAAAAGTGTCATATATAAAAACTCAATCCAGACACCCCACAGTCATTTTGGTGAATGCTTTTAAGAGCAAAAACACTGTATCAGGTTATTGGTTAACTTTGATCACCAGCAATTGGAAACATTTCCTCAGCCAGTGATGTTGAAGCAGTATGTCAAGCTCTGGTTAAGATGAAAAGTTAAGAAAACATTTTTTTGTATACATTAGACTGCTTTCTCATAGTCTCAAAGCTGAATCACTGGGAAAGACTGCCTCTGCTGTCTAGCTGCAAAGCTGGTCTGAATTGCCCAGGTATGGCCAGATGTCTTAACGCTTATGGGAAGTCGGCTGCATGTCAGCATCTGGAAACAAAACAGTCTGTGAGGCTGGAATTGCAGGATGACATCTGACTCAGAAAGAAGGGAGAAAGTCAGGATGTGATTCTTTTATGTAAAAGCTACCCTAGTAGATTCATTTGAGCACTCCAGCTCATAGACATGAAATAACTGCTTAAGGGGCAGTTAGGTATTTCATTACCTGATTCCTGCATACAGTGAGCTATTTGGATGTGCAAATATAGACATATTGGGACATAAATTACTAGAGTTACAGATGTAAGACATTTTTAGGCATCTGCTGAAAATTTGGTCACTCCTGAAAAAAAATTAGTTATTTCCAAGCATATTCTGAGATTCAAGGAAAGGCTAAAATACAGTACAAATTGCACAGAATCTAAACTTGTCTTTTAAATGTGTTGTAACTGTGAAGTTGAGTACGAGGGATAAAATGACTAATCTCTGGAAGCACAAATACTTGGTTTATAGATTTTCTTCAGAAATCACTTGGTTAATCACCACTAAATCCTTTGAAATAGGTATATATCTTTTTTAACTTTGAAGATACAAGATGGGAGCTTGCTCACAGTACTTAATTTGCTGTTCAGGGCTACCAAAGAAGTCTGTGGTCGGGATGGAAATGGGAACCTGCCATGATTCAAAAGCTTTTTTCCTACTTGCTAAAATAAGTTTCTACCTACTTGTGAACTGTAAAACCACACCAGGCTGCACAAAGCCTCTGACAGAAAATGTTTAGAATACAGTTAACTGGTCTGCAGTTGACCATTTCAGTATCTGTAGTACTCCTCAGCTCATCTTCTGGCTGAGTTGTCAGATATTACCATTGGGACCATTATTTGCTGATTCAGTTTAGAAAATTCTGTTTGTTTCACTCACAAGAAGTCTTTTGTGAAAGTGAGAAGTACAATGTTATTAGTGTTTGGACAAGTAAACAGTTAGCTTGCACACTCTATCTTTTGTTTAATTAATGTTCAGAAAGGGCATTTGAATTGTCCCAACTCAGAGAGAATTTTGGTAATATAATGTCCAACCTCTGAAGCTCCAGTTTGGAACTGTTTTCTTAGTGCTTGTGGGACAGAGAAGTTGAAAGTAGTTTCATATGGCCTTTATATTACCAGTGCAAGTGCTGTACACCTCGCACAAAGAAGTTAGTTTGATGGAAAGAGCCCAAAGTATCTGACCTTCTCTCGGAGCACCCCCTAGTTATAGTCTGGGCTACACAGTGCTGATACTCCACGGGGTAAAAATTCAATTTACATGGGTGGTGCTTTCACAAGAGCATTTCAGTTCTGTAGGTAAATATTTCCAGGTGGCCAAGTCTAATTTTAGGGAGAGCAAATTTGCAAAGGTTAAATAGCAAACAGGATTGTTATAAGTCTCTATCAATTTGAAAAAAAGAAAACGTAATTAAACACAGCATTCTTCCAAAGATTAACCAGAGGCTTGGCATGCTACATGGCATGTCTGGCTGTGTTGTTGCTATTAAAATCCATGCTCCAAAGATTCATAAGCTTCTTTTTAAAAGATATTCTGGAATTAGCAATGAAGAAAAAAGATATCACAATACCGGTAGATGAAGCAGAAGATGTGGATCATGCAGCTTTATGTCAAAGGCTGTTGGGGGAGGTTTTGACCAGTTCTGAGTCTGAGTGTGTGTGCATTGAATGAACACACAAGAAAGGGAAGAGCCTGCCTCAGGCCAACAGAAATATCTTGCAACCGTAAAATGAAGCAGAAGAGTTTAAATGGTGGCTCCTATTCAGAAGTTCCACCAGAAGTGTCCTTCCAGTTTCAAGGGCCCTTTGTGATGTCAGATGCTGTTAGCCCCTTGTTAGTCATTGCAAGAGGAAGAAAAAAAAAACCTCAGCAGCACACAACGAAGTTTGGTCAGTTTGCTCAGCTGCTGTTGATGTCACCCCTTGCCCACTAAGAGTAAGTTCCTGTAATAATCCTCCCCTTTTATTAATCATAACTTTGTAGAAAGCAAGAACTGGGTGACATCTTTGTTGAAGAGGACTGGATCAGCTTTAGTCAGCTTTGCTACAATATCTCTTCTGTGTCACATGAAAATAATTACCAATCACCCCCTTTTTTCCCCTTTATGAGGCTACAAGCCTCTGTCTATTTCAAACACCTGCTGAAGGTGTAATATATTTAGCGATGAAAGAGAATATCTTTAACTGGAAGTTGGAACATTCCAGGGGATCCGTATAATATGAAGTCACTTGCCATATAAAACATAATGGTGTTTATTATAGTAAAAGCATCATCTTCCACAGTATATTATATTAAAGTGCCTCAGATACAGGCTATCTCATACTCTGAATGTGATTTCAGCATTGGTATATTCCAGTATGTTTTTGCTGCTCTGCCTTTGTTTTGGATAAGATAAAATATTTGTCTCCTTGTACATCTATCTATATAAAAAAAAAAGATAAATAAGCTAAATTTCAAGGGCATTTTTTCATTGTTGATTTTTTTAAAGATATTTAATTAGCTATTTGCTAAGAAGTCAATGCCTTTTTGTTTGCTGACCTATTGCCTAAGACCGAAGAAGAGACAGATTCTACCCTTCACTTTTGACTCTATATTTCAGTCATTTTCAGAACAAAAATACCTTCTTACTTCAAGAGAAGTGCAGTTGAGAAGAGGAATTTAGACAGTAAGGGAGGGTTATTTCATTAGGGCAAGTGATTCTTTCACGCCAGGGAAGGAAATACAGGCAGGACTTTGAATTAGACAGTCTGTCATGTGTCTGTCTTCTAGTTAGAGATACTTTTGCCATGTGATACCTTCTCTTACTGTAGAGACTTGGAAACTGTCATTAAAGTTACGTCTTAACATTCTCTTTGGAGAGTTAATTGTTTGAGATTCATAAGTTTTTCACCAACGAACTTCACCTTCTCCTCAGGTGAAGTTCTTGTATTTTTTCCAAATCCTTTATGATTTTGTGCCCCTGCATCAAAACCTCTTTTTTAAAAACAAAACCAAAACAAACAGGAAAAAAACCCCAAAACCCCAAACAAACAAACAAAATGGGTAGTTTAATAAAGAGAGGAAGTACCAGTTTGTTACTCCTTTGCAATATAGTACAAAGAGCTTTGCTCATTTTGTTTATTTACTGTGATCTTTTAAGTTTTTCCCCTGGGGCAAAATGCCATACCAGCTGTATGACAGGTGTTCTCTGTTGGAAGGTGTATTGCATTGGTCTTCATGGTACTAAGAAACCTGTAATGCACTTGAGCTGAACTTAGGAAGTTTGGTCAGCATGTACAGGTCACCTGTACAGATCCACTGTCAAGTAAGCACTCTGCATAAGTGATCTATATTATTATTATTATTATTACTTTGACACCGCCTTTAGCAGTTTCCAGCAATGATTTAATATTATATTCAGTGTTATGTATTCAGGTTGCAATACTGAGACACTGGAAGGTTCAGTCGAATTAAAAGGACTTGCACTGTTCTAAGCAGTTCCCAATGTGCAATAGCAATTCTTACCCTGTGTACCTGTTTTAAACTTAGGAAACTCTGAATCTTTAGGAATCAGATAGTGTGTAATGAAACTAAGTCTTTTTTTCTGATAACCTAAATTTTTTGCTTTATTTTAATAGCTATAAAATATTAAAATATTTTTAATATTTCACTATATTTTATAGAATTTAGAGATAATTATTTAATTTATATAACATATTTTATGCTTGAAAAATGCATTTGATCTGGGTTTTGTTAACATAAATACATTATGGCAAAAAAAATCTGTAGTTATTGCTAAATTTCAACTATTGAAATTGTTGAAATTGAAATTATTGAAATTTCAATTATTGAAAATAATCCATTATAAAACACGCATGCAGTCTCCCATTTTCTTTTTTACAGAAAAAAGCATGGAACAGAAATATTTATCATGCATTTTTGCTCTTTTTCTTTCATTATTGCTGACATAAAACTTCCAAATAGAATTTCTCTTGATGTATTGGTGGTGTTCCATTTATGCCTGATTTATAAACTAGTTGGGACAAGAGGTATTTATTTTTGCAATTAACACCTATTGACTATAGAGTTTCATTAATATTTTTAGCTTCCCTTACCGATTATTTACATTCCTCTGCATGTAATTTGTATTCATTGAAATAGCTTGCTGTTCAATATTTCAGCAGAATCCATAGTTTTAATAGGTTATCAAGAGCTTTAGGGAAAAAAGGAAAATCATATCACTAACGAACACCCATAAAATAAGATGATTTGGAGAAATACACATTACCATAGATAACGGACACTTAACCTGATGTCAACTTATCAGGCTTAATCTTCCAGTCAACTTAGATTAACCATAAGTTGCCATAACGTTTAAATTATCCACCTTTCTCAAGGCTAATTTATATTTAACATCATTATATTTGTCATATATACCATTTTGCCTGATTTTCTACTCCAGTCTGTCTTGAAATGATTCTATGTGATTCTGTGAAATATGCTATAACCTTTAAAAAGAAGCTGACCATGTCAAGTTTGAACAGTGTTCCTGGAAGAATGCAGGGAACTTGCTCTGCTTCTGCCTGTAACATACTGTATTCTGTGCATAAAGGGGATTTTGGTCCCCAGGCCATTAATCTGGCACCTTTCATGAACACTAAATTCACAGCCATAAAGGTTTAGACTGGGAAATAAAGAATTCTGTATCCTTTTCAAATCTCAAGGAAAATATAGGCAGTTGAAAGTTAATTACTAAGATTAGAATTTGGTTGTAATTACTTAATGTGCTATTCATGAAATTCAATGTGCCTAGATTTGCTAACTTGCTGCATATGACCTCACTCCAGTATTTGCATTTTCACATGATAATACACTTGAATGTGTATTAACATCATGCTGCAAAACATAATGCACTACCGAGCAACATTATATAACTTAAGTTATAAAAAAAGTTATGTTCTGTAGTATTTGCTTGATTAAGTGAGTTTCTGTATGTTCATGTATGATTGCATCTACATATGTATATATATAGACATGAATAGGTGAGTATGATTTTTTACGTGTCTGAACCAAGTGCTTCACTAGTCAATTTTTCGGAAGTAACAGGAAGGAGGTAGACTTTTCAAGCATGTCTATATGGATTGTCCTGTCAGTTTATGTTTTTTAAGCACAATTTCTTTGGGCTGTATATGCACCACAAATATCATATCTCATTCCCTCAGAACAAAGAGCAAGGGCAGATTTAGGCACTGTGTATCTTCCTATGGCTGTGACAGTAGGGCTGAGCATTGTAAACACTGCATTGTGCCATTCAAGTAGATGAGGCCCACTATTGATTTCTTAACTGCATTTAGTTATCTTACACGATTATAGATGACTGAGGCTTCCCTTATTCACATTAAGGTGCACCAGGCCAGTACAGCAGCTCTCAGTTCATATGGTGTCTTGCTAAATGTTTTCTTGTCACTTTTCTTGTGAAAGCCTTCTTGTCAAGGGCTTTGCATCTTATTTCAGTTTCAGACTGTGACATTCATTTATTATTTTTGAGGGAGTAGCACTTGTGGAGTCTCCTCTCCAGAGATTTCTCTTTGAAAGCAGGTTTCTGCTCTTCTAGAAACTAGTCTCTCTTTTTGTGCTACAGGGCAGAGATCATCACATAGGAACATCATGCTTATAGTGTCTCACAAGGTGACCCAGACTGTTACAACTCCTAACACCTCAGGGAGAAAAGTGAACCGACCACTGGAAAGACTGGATGCTGGTCACCGTGCCTCATGCCAGCCAAGAAGGGGTCAAGGTACTTCTGAGTTTACCAAAGGCATTGATGCTAGGCATGGCTGTCACCATATGTCTGTGAGATCCATCAGCTGTGGTACCATCTCACGTATTTCCATTTCAGTGGTTGTGTGCTTATTGTAATGAGATGTGGCAAGTTTGGTACTGTGTAATAGATTGATCTCTTCTACCTCTCAAATTTATCTGTCAGGGCAGAGTTCTCCAACTCTCGTACATTTATAATGCTTGCCAAGCTGGGTGTCACTCCTGATTGGCATCTTCGTTCTTGGATATTTCTTCTTTGTACTCAGAATTTAAAGTCTCTTCCGATGACAGCCCAGATTGCCAGTAATATAAATGTCATTGCAACCATTATCTCTGGTCTTTCAAAGTTTTTTTCCTAGCAGTCCTATTAGTCCTAACTAATTACAAGGTCCCATTTTCAACTGTCATTCTCTTGGAGTTCCTGTAGACTTTAATTAAAATATCCAGATTTTTTTTCTGAGAAAATCACTGGGAAAATTCTACTCACTGTAGAGGAGAATTTTTGAAAATATCAGAAGTTCTCCATGCTCTGTTCTGGGACATGACTGATCTTTAAAGCACAATACCTCTTAAAGTTCCTAATAATGTCTGTTGGAGCATTATAACAAATGTTTTCTTGAAATACAAACCGTCTAACTTTTCTAGGAAGTTGCTGTTAATATCAAAGAAAGATTTGTGGATGTTCTGGCACACAGTATCTCTGATGAAACCCTGTTCACTTTTTACTACTCAGCTGCATGTAGCTACATGCCCTCAATTACCCTTTTCTTTAAAGTCCTCATGAGATCAGTCAAAAGTCCTTTTTTTTCCTGGATCACACTTCCCTCCGTTATCTCTGGCAGCCACATTCAAAATTTGCCAGTAATTCAGTGCTCCCACAGCTTGACAGATTGATTAACAGATTGTTACCAGGCTTACTGTTTAACAGGCCAATTTTTTTAAAAAAGAATTTGGGATGGCAGTTACCTTGTGATTTGAGCATGCTTAGTTGTTTCAGTTTTGGTTTTGCTTCAGATGTGTCCATTACAAAATCTCATTTACATTTACTCTATAACCTTCTCCTTTAGGCTCAACAGCTTCATCTTTGCTTGAAAACTGAGGCAACACAATCAGATCATTGTTGGAGACACACCTTGAGTCCTGTCTGACCCTTTCTGCACAGCAGTAATTCTTGTTATTTTATTATTTGTATCGAACAAAGAACCTTTTCCTGTTTTCTTGAAGAAGTGTCAGGAAATCCATGAAGTCTGTGTGACTCAATATAACTTCACATTCCTTGACCTCCAAAATGCAGTCCTGTTCCTGCATACTTAGTTCCTTTTCTATAAAAGCATCTCTACATAATCCCAGTTTTCTTCTTGTATCCTTGTCTGCCCGGTTAGATCTGGAGCCTTTTTCAAATGACTTCTTGTATTTTATGAAATACAAGGCCATGGTAAAAGAAAAGTAACATTTGGGTCTGAAGTCCTCACAACTGGCAGAAAAGAATAAGGCACAAAAGCTCTTAGAATATTTTAAAATTTCCCAAGCTGCAAGAGAATAAAAAAAATCAAAATCTAAGTTATATTAAAAAAAATCTGGATAAAATATTCAGTTTATGACATTTTCTATCTACTTCAACCACTTTTATTTTTTCTAAATGTTCATACTATAATTATTTGAGAATGCAGTTTGAGAAGTGTTTTCAAACCCCATTTGTCAATTTCTGAATGATCGGTACTTCTACAGGGACAGAAATTGCAGATACTTTTTCTGTCTTTATTTCCCAGGGAAGATATAAAGGAAAACTTCCCTTTTCTATTAAGCTTTGGCCTAGCCAAGTCAACATTTTTTCTGGAAAAAAACTTGCATATGATCAAACATTTTCCATCCAAATAATTTCATTTGAATTTTATTCTCCAGAACTGCATTATAATGCAGTGTCATATTAAGCCACTACCTTCTGTCACTTGGCTGTCCCTTTCATTTTACAAGATGCAAGTTCGTTATATGCTGTAGTATTCTGATTCTGAGGGATTTAATCATACAAGCTAGGGTATAAAAAGTGTAGCAATTTGCCTTCTGCCAGGTCCCATCATTCTTTATTGTATGCAGTTAAAATTATATTGATGGATCAGCATTAGATGAAAGGTATCTGTGTGAATGGAGGAGGCTGATGAAAAAGAGGGTTTTTTTCTCTTAAAATAACACGTAGAAGTATGTCAGAAGCTGAAATGATTAATACTGGGATAGAGATAATGCCTTTGGGAGCATAAACAAGGACAAATTTCTTCTCACTTGCTGTCATTAAGGCTCCCAGACCAAAGGAACTTTCAACAAAGTATCTTCAGTCTTACCTCTTTGACCAGTTCTTACTTGACAATTACATCCTATTGCTCTAAATTTCCATCACAATTCTACCTGCATGGTATCCTTCTCAAAGTCTTTCTCCACAGCAAAGCTGTAATGTTTAGAAGTTGCCATTCTTCACTTCTGAGCTATTTGTGCTCAGCTACTGGGGAAAAGATCATGCAGTCCTAGAATCAAAGAATATGCTGAGTTGGAAGGGACCCAAAAGGATCATAGAATATGCTGAGCTGTAAGGTAGTCATCAGGATCATTAAATCCAGCCCCTGGCCCTATGCAGGACACCCCAAGAAACATTGAGTCCAACCCCTTGCTCTGCACAGGACAGCCCCAAGATCACACCATGTGCCTGAGAGTATTGTCCAAACACTTCTTGAACTCTGTCAGGCTTGGTGCTGTGACCACTTCCCTGGGGAGCCTGTTCCAGTGCCCAATTACCTTCTGGGTAAAGAATCTTTTCCTAATATCCAACATAAACCTCCTCTGACACAGCTTCATACTGTTCCCTTGAGTCCTATCACTAGTCACCAGAGAGCAGAGCTCAGCACCTGCCTCACTGCTTCCACTGTAAGGAAGCTGTAGACCATGATGTCTATTCTCTGTCTCCTCTTCTCCCGGCTGAACAAACCAAATAACCTCAGCCTCATGTAAATTCCCCTCCAGAACCTTCACCATCTTTTGGCACACCTTTGTATACTTTCTAATAGTTTTATATCTTTCTTGTATAGTGGTGCCCAACACTGCATACAGTACTCGAGGTGGGGCCACACAGGTGCAGAGTAGAGCAGGACAATCATCTCCCTTGACTGGCTGGCGATGCTTTGCCTGGTGCCCTCCAGGAAAGGTTGGTCCTTCTGGCCACCAGGGTACACTGGTAATTCAAGTTGCTAGCAACCAGAACCCCAAGATTCCAGTGTTTCATTCCCCAGTCTGCGTGTACATCCAAGGTTGCCCCATCCCAGGTGCAGAATCCGGCACTTGTCTTCATGAAGCTTCGTATGGTTGATGATTGCCCAGTCCTCTAGTTTGTCAAGGCCTCTCTGCAGGGCCTCTCTGCCTTCAAGGGAGTCAACAGCTCGTCCCAGTTTACTATTATCATCAAACTTACTGAGTGTAACTTTGAGTCCTGCATCCAAGTCATTTATGAAGAGCACAGGGCCAAAGATGGAGCCCTGTGGAACACCACTAGTGACAGGTCACCAGTCTGATGTTACCCCATTGACTGTTACCCTCTGTGCTTGACCTGTCAGACAATTGCTCACCCACCACATGATTATCCACCTGTGTGCTGGACATTTTGTCCAGAAGGTTACTGTGAGAGAGAGTATCATAAGGTTTACTGAGATCCAAAAAGATTACAAGTGGCTTACCTTGGTCAGCTCGGTGGTTAACCTTGTTATAAAGGAACTTAAGTTTAACATGCAGGACTTTCTTCTCTTGAAGCCATGCTGGCTGTGACAAATTACTTCAGGTGTTTTTCAACAACTCACAGAATAATTTTCTCCATAATTTTACCAGGCATTGAAGTGAGACTTGACAGGCTTATAGTTACAAGGGCCATCCCCCTTGGCCTTCTTGAAAATTGGGGCATTTACCAGCTTGTAGTTGACTGAGATGTCTCCAGATTCCCAAGACCACTGAAAAATCATTGAGAAACATCTTGCAATGAGATCAGCCAGCTCTTTGAGTACCTGGGATAAATACCATCAGGCCCCATAAACTATAAGGATCCAGTTAGTGAAGTGCATAATGCTCAGTTTTGTTTGTGATTATAGAAGGATCAGCTTCAAAACTGTCTTAGTAACTTCCACAGATCTGATTTCTACCACTTGCATGCTTAATTTCACCTTCTGCTCTATAGACAAAAAAGTATGTGTATTTTAGTTAAATTTAAAATGTGTCCATTCTTCGTATGCTCCACAGATCAAAAGTGCAGAAGTTATATTACTGTGTGGAGTCAATATAACAAGATTCTTCTTTTTCAGACCTTTTCAATGGAAACTGGAAGTCTCCTGAGAACAGTGGCTTAGCAGATAGTGTATCCTTCTTTTTACCATTGTTCAACTCCAAATAAAATTCATTTATAGCTCTGTCTTCCTGACAGACAGTAATTTGTATCTTGAAACCTAAGACCACTAACTCATAATTTGCAGAACTCGACTATTTCTGGTCAGGAAAGTCTCAAGTGCGAACTCACACAGAGACTGAATTATCTCTGCCCCCATGAGAAATAGTCCCTCCAGGTCATGGTTGAGGTCATTATTAGAGTGTTTTCTAACGGCTTGTCAGTATTTGGAGCATATTGTTTGCTTGTTCTTGGGGGATTTAACCCTGCAAACTGCTGAGCACTTCTGATAGATACTGAGCACCATCAGCTTTCATTGGGATTAAGATAAAATTGAGGACACTCAATCTGTCTTGAAAATGTTTAGTATTTCATAAGATTGAACCTTGACCGATTTTTTTTTCACTCTACAGTCCCTAAAGAATCTTAAATTTAATTACAAAAATTCTGCTGAAGATCAGGCAGAATGGACACTAGTACATACCAATGGTATTTGAAACTGTCTGTCAGTGGAGTATTGAATTGCTCAGTCTGGCTTTTAATAGCTCTTTCTAAATGAGTACAAAAATATTATTTAAATCCCATGTAATGTAAAAGTAATTAAAATGTACTTTTAATGCAAGACAGTACTTGCAGAAGTTGTTGGATATCTCTCCTGTACTTAGCGGGGGGAAAAAAGACATTGGGCTTAGGAGCTCTTTTTAAAAGTCTAGTGAGGGCTTAACATTTTTCTATGCACTCCTTGAAATCAGAGATAACCAAATGATGAGATAAGTGGGTAGCTCTTTTTTTGTTGTTTTTAATTCAGTGAAGGCCTCCCAGTGCATATTCCTGTTGGAGTTGATGAATAGCTCCTTTGGGGTACTGTAAGCTCCACTCAATATATTTATGGAATATCTTCCATTTACACAGACCACATTTTTCTTGATTGGCCCATAATGATGAGGGGAGACAAAAGGAAGCTGTAGGCTTCTTTTTTTTCTTTTCTTTTTTTTTTCACTTCTTGTCACTGTTTTATGCTCTGGGATTCCATCTGGCCTTAACCCTGGAAGATATCCTCCCAAACTCTAAAGCCATCCAGTTAAAGGGTCCGTTAGCCACTACTCTTCGTTTTTAGATTAAACAGTCACACTCTACTTACTTACTTACTTACTGGGAATGAATGGGAAGAAAGGTCTTTTTTTCACCCAGCTCACAAAACACCAGCATTTTTGTTGCACTGTCTTTCTCAGCTCTATCTTTAACACAACCTCAAATGCCTCTTATATTTTCTTTACAATGCCACTGGCAGCACATCAGTCAGTGTGCTGCAACAACACCCTTAGAGCTTTGCAGTACATATCAGGTCATGTGAGTCGGCCCAAGGTTGCACGTCTCCTGCATGGGCTTCTCTAGCTTTTTCAGAACTGCCTGATGGCTAAAATACAGTGACTGTAGCACTGTTGATGGGGGGAAATGAAAAGGAGATGAACTACAGACAATAACACATGCTTCCGTCATGAACTCCTCTCCTGCAAGTGAGTGGGAGGTGAATCTGATTCACACACTCCAAGCTAAATGGATTGCAAACTTTTAGGTAAAGAAAAAATATTCCTGTGTGTCAGTGTAGTGTATGCTGTGTTTCTGATTTTGCCTTTTTACCACAAAATTCATGCTTTATGTCTCAAAATCATTCTACCCTAAATTGATGATAGTTTCCAGTACTTAGATGTTGATGATGCTTGATGCTGTATTCTTTCTATGGCACATTACAGTTCTGGATGTGCATTATTATTCATCATCTTTCTTAATTGTGTTACATAGGAACTGTTTCATGGCCTGTGACATGTGGAGTAGATGTTCTATGCACTGTTTATAATTAAACATCTAATTCATAGTAGCCTACAGTGCAAGGAATGGTTCACAGATGGTTCCAGATGGTCCTTTCCAGTTCTGTGTTCTCACATTTTTATTACAGTTAAAGGGTAGCAGCAGCAAAAGGTAACTGGCAATCTCTGTAACTTCTCTTCTGTGGATTTAAAATGCTGTTTGATCTCCATTTCCTCTGAAAGAAAGAAGGAAAAATATGTTACTTAAAATCAAATGCAGAAATGACAAGTAAAATGCAACGTTAAAATGTAATAATATGAGAAATTATTTTGCCATAGTTAGAAGGTTCTCACAACTGTATTTTATTCATTTTGTGTTGAATGGCAATGCAGCTACCAAACCAAGAGCTCACCAAATGTTTTCATCCCTCAAACAACATCTAAGAACATCTTGCCTCTTCTCTGTTATTAGTAGGTTTAAAATGCCCATGTGTAGGAAAGTATCAATATTTTCCAAAACTATACAGATGCTTATCTATATCTGTGCCTTTATCTATACTTATATCTTGCTAATAACTTGCATATGAAACACTCCGTATCTTGCAAAACAGATACATGACACTTTTGCTGCTGTGCAAATATTCCATGCTAATGTTCCCACATGCTTTCTGTAACACACACACACATTCTGACACAGCAATCTGGTAGGGGTAAGCTTCAGACCAAAAGGGGTCACTGAAATGCAGAAGTGAGAGAACAACAGATCTGCTACAAGAAACGTCCTCAGACCTGCAGCAAGTAACTCATGAAGAATTACCACAGTAATCCATTCCACTGAGTGTACAGCTTGTCCATGTCAGACAGGCACACACACAAAATATACCCTAGTTAGCAAGGCCAGGGTAGTACTGAAGAGCTCATTTTACACATAGTGTGTAACACAGAGTTTTATGCTCCTTCAGTCATTAGTTATGGGGATAAGGATTCAATTAAGCCAATATATGTTTGAAAGTTCCCACTTAGTGAAGTGCATGTGTCTATGTTTCTGTGATTGTGTCTGTGACTATGGCTCTTGTGTTAGAACTGTGGGTGAACAAAACTCTAAATCCAGAATTAGGGAGACACAGGGCAGACTTTGAATTCAGACTATAATCTTATAGTTCAGATCCATCCCTACTGTAAGAGTTTGTGTGGCTCTGGATGCGTGCTAGTGCTTATCAGTGTCTGTACAAGCAATTGCATATCTAAGACTTGACACAAGAGAGTGAGATGGCAATAGGACTAGTCTTGCACTTCTGCTGAATCAAAATTTCCTTTCAATTGAATGACTCCGCTAGTGTCACTCTAGCATATTTTAAAACTAGAATTTTTTTTTAAATTCTGTTTTCTAAGAATTCTGGCTATGGGCCAGCACTTGGAAGGAAAATCTCTAGCTGCTGATTAAAAGTTAGCCAATCTTTGAACTAGACCAGGATCTCAAAGCTGAGAGGGAAAGGGTAAATCATGAGACAGTTGTCTCCTGACACTGCAGCAATGTATGGGAAATGAGGGGCTGAAGAGTAAATATTCTGGACCAAATCTATGCCCCAGACCAGTTCCTTAAGGCATTTTAGAAAAGATAAATTTGGTTTGCTATGTATAAACCCATTTTCAGTGTTTCAGCCTGAAGGAGCATTCAGCTGGAGGTAAAACACTGGATTTAATTCTCCATTTGAATAAGTAATGGGGAAAGAAGCTTAATCTAATATCTTTTTTCCATCATGGTTTTCATACATTTGATTTTTTTGTTTTCAGTCAGTTGAAGTCTCAAAAGTGACCTTGACAAGAGATTTCTCTCACTTCTCCTCAGTGTGAATAATCCAAATTATTTCTGTGCTGGTGATTTGTTTTTATTATGGATTTCCTTGAGACTAAAAAGCTTGAAATAGCAGCTTCTATCTTAAAATGTTTAAACTTGATTGAGTCACAATAAGTCTCTAGCTGTCTGGATATATAGATAGATATCTGTTCTTGGCACCTATATGGCCTTCACTGATGTAGTTTTCAAGCATCTTGCAATCCCAGCAGAGTTTTAGTCCCACTGCCCCTGCCAGATGGAAAACTAAAATGTGGCACACAGGCAGTGGCCTGTCCAGGGACTCCTGGGAGGTCCAAGTGCAAGTTCACAGCAGCATCCACTAGATCACGCCTGTCTTGTCACCATATTATCAGAGCAGTTGTGGGAAATAAGTAAAAAAAGCCTTTTTTATCACATGTTAACACGCTTTCTGGCTAAATTTGCCCTGTCATAACAGTCATAATGGTTTAAAAATAAGTTTAAACATGGAGAATGTTGTTTTAAAAAAATACACTTATATAAGCAAATCAAATTGATGGCTAAGGGCAAGTTCTCTTACCAGGATGTAATAAAGGCAGAATGATTAAGACTCAGGGACTTCAATAAACCAGTTCTGGATTTGTGGTGGAACTTGAAGGAGTGAGTGAGCCAGCAGAGTCAACGCTAGTGAGCATCTGTAATGACAAAAAGTGACAATCCTTCACCTGCTATCACTGAAAGAAACTTCTTGATCATTTCAGATGAGACATTTTTCTGGTTGGCCCATCAGCAAATGCCATATTTTCCTTCAGGATTGATATCCACCATCAATTAAATTGATGTTCATATAGACAGCGAATCCAGGAGTGTAACCAATATGTAATCTAATGTAACCTATCCCAAACTCGGTTTACAGAGAGAAATGTGCCCAGGACAGGGTAGAGAGGAAGGCAGTGATGTGCTGAGGCTATCAGCTTACAGGCTGGCCTCACCTGAAGTTTTTCTAGTCCTTAAAATTGACTTATCCATCTAGACCTTTTGCTTCTGCAGTGTGAAATGGGAATAAGGATGTACTTATCCAGAAATGAGAATCACAGAACCATTTGATTTGGAAGGGACCTTTGGAGGTCACTGCTCAAATTCCTGTGCAGAGTAAGGCCAACTTTAAGTTATACCTGACTTCAGGGTTGGATCGGGGGGCCCAAGGATGTCACCGTTTCTGCCTGGTATGTGAGACATCATGCATCAGATTATGGATTAGGGAGAGGAGGCAGAGGGACTCCATGGGGTAGTGTCTTCCACACATTAGTTCCTGAGGCAGGCATTAGAGGAATGCTTCTGACATTCTGAACATCACAGGAGGCCAAGGCTTGACATGGCAGGTGGGTGGGATGTGGGCTCTGCACTCCAGAAGCCCCTTGGTTGTCTCCTCACCATGCAGGATACATGCCAGGCCTAACGGAGAGGTAGGACATGAGAGTAGCAAGAGGACAGAAGCCAGCATGCCATAACTCTTGCAGAAGCAGCTGTGGCTTCCCGGTGTGTCTATCCCTGCAGCTACTGTATGCTGGGAAAGGGGCAGCAGTAGATTGAATGAGGAATCTCACAGTTACCAGGTATAGCACCGGTTACAGAATAGCCTTACTGCTCCCCTGCCTTGGGGAAGCATTTGGTGAGTGTAGTGAAAACGAAAGCAAAAAGAGAAGCTTCTGCAGACGAACTGCAGTCGCTGCTCTCCATCAAGCCTGTGACCTGCGCTCTAGCCACCGCTGTTCTGCTTGCACTCTCCTCTGCATGCGAGCGAGCTAATCCCGCGGAACGGGAGCCTGCAGCCGGAGCGGTAATTAGCTGCGAGTGCTCATTAGTGTAACTCCCGCGCTTGGTTGGTGTTCGGGCGCCCTCTCCTGGTGCGGACCGGCCGTGCGGGGGGCAGTGTCCAACAGCAGGAAAGGGAAGGGAAAGGGGAAGGGAGACTACATTTATCCTACACCTTACTGCCTGCATGTAGAATCCTGTACTGCCTGTAGGACGTTGCTGAGCACTCAAAACTTGGCCTGGTCAAGTTTCCCTGACGCCCTCCTTCCCCCCTTCCCCACCCACTAAAATTCTTCCCTTTTGCTTCCCTTTCCTGTGTTATTTAGTGTCCATGAGAAAGGTTGAATTATCTTGCATTTTTCACATTGCCAGCTTCTCTGATGGTCTATAGAGACAGGCATTAACACAGGTTTGCCCCTTAGTCTTGTTGTGTCCCTGTCATAATTTTGAACTATCTTCCAAACACCTGATTCTAACAGTCTGTGTTGCTGCAGAAAAGCCCTGGACCAGTTAACCTGAGGAACTTAATGCTAGCTGTGTATTGGCATATATGGAAGATTCTTCAAGAGCAGCTTTATAATTGATTGTATGCATCTTACTGTTTTGACACCATGACCATTATTAGAGGATGCATAACTTAAAAAGGCACAGTAGCTAATGATCTTGCAGTGAAAGTAATTATCCTGCAGAACAGTCTAAGTATAATTTTCATTCATTTAAGTAATTTCTGCTACATTCAATGAGCTATAATCCACTGGAGACTTTTTTCTTCCTTCAAGCTGTTCCACAAGGAATTCTTCAGCCTCTTATTAGAGATGAACTCCAGCAAAATAGGAACTGCATGAATAACCACAATCATTTGCCACAGGGACTAGCAAAGACTGAGAGCATGAGAAAAAAGGAACAACTTCTACATAGCTGTGAAAAAGTACCTGGGTTGCCAGAAAAGGGAATTGCTCTGTTATTGGGCACAGATTGCTGTCACATGTGCAGGAGGTTCAAGGATGCTGGGTTGAATGAGGCAGGAGCTTTCTTCAGAGTCAGAGAATCCTTTGCGCTTGTTCTGCTCTGAGATCAAACATTTGACATCCTGTCTGCTGCTATCTGTAACCCTCAGCTTTGTTTTTTTCACCCAAAGATCCAGGGAGAAGTCAGTAATTGTGTAAGGCTGGAGATGCCATGTGGTATGCAAGGGAGTGGGAAAAAAAGCAAACCTTTGGCTTACAGGCCACAGAGTTGACATAGACTGAGGTTGTGGGCCAGCCACAATTGTCTTGGGACTGCTGTTCTCTTCTGCTGGCACGTCATCTGCCTGCAACAATGTGCTGACTGAGGCTGCTTGTCTGTTGTAACGCTTATCCTACCACTGCTTTGCCCTGTAGAGAATTTCTGTATTTCAGTTGTAGATCATAGCAGCTAGTCTTTTTCTGTTCCTCTTCACTCAAGGCAGGAACAGAAGCAAGAGAATTTTTGTGAGCACAGATACCACCCTAGGATGTGGGAATGGGTTCCTTCAGATTCCTTTTTGCTTTTACCAACGTGTGAATCTCTCTTTTGTATTCATGAAGTTCATGTCAGCACTTTAAGCTTTGGTTGTGGTATGATAGCACAGAAGAGTGTCACACAGACAGCCCTCCTCTCTCCAGAATCAGACTACACAATGTATGTTGCAGTGCTGTGGGGAGTACCCCACATACCCTACTAGCCTGCAGAAGGTAGGAGTAGTATGTATTCCTAGAAAAGAGAGTAAGAAGTTAGAGGTGAACGTGTTTTATTAAGTGAACTCTCTGCAAACATAGACTTCAGAAGAAGCTTCCTTTGAGAAGGATTCCAAAGCGCTTGTGGAACTGGCAAGTGCAGATAGCAACCAAGACGCCTATGGGTAAAAATGTGTATCAAAATAAAAATAAAAAGAATAGCTTAGAATTAAATTAATGCTTTGGCTTCTCTTTCTTTGCTTCCTCAGGAAAGGATATAGACTAACAGCAAAATGTTCTCAGCATCAGCAAAAACTCTAGTGCTGTCAAAAAGATCTGAGATGTGTTAAACTTCTGCAGATGCAAACTGAAGTCATATCAGATGTGATCACTGAAGGAACTGTGTGCCCTGAAATTTCACAAGAAGCCATTCCCAGCAGCTCTTTGAATCCCCGTTGGGACACAAGGTTCTACTTATGGTCTAAAATAGGGGGGGGAGGAGTCGAAAGCATTCTTCTTTCAAAAGTAATTTTCTTGCCACTGTAGCGAATACGGACAGTTATATTGACAGCATGGGATGAAGAAGTGTAACAGTGCATGTGGCCCCTTGAAGGACCTGTGGGAATAGCTGGTGCTGCTGTATAACAAATCAGTATCCAAATACTGGAAATTAGCTGAGAGCTACGATTCCCAGCTGGCAGCCCGAAAGGAACAGAGAGGACTAGAGGCACCTCTTTTCAAGGGATAGACTTTCAGAAGGGTCAAGGGGACTAAGAGACTGTTGCTAAGTGAAAGAGTTTTTATTCCCTCCTAGATTAATTTTAAAGGGCACTTCTGTCCAACTTGCTCAAAAAATGTTTATCACACAGCTATGGCTTTTGTTGTCCTTGGCTAACACAAAGGAAACCCAACCTCAACTATGTACTCAAAAAGAAAATTGTACTTAATGTACATTTTCCCTCATCATCATTCTGCTGTTTCTCTAACCTGCTTTGGAGGATTATCTGGAGGTGACCTTAGATAATGTCATTTTCATGGTACTGCATGAACAGGACTGCAGTCACTAAACTTATTTTACTCATTTCAGGATACAGAAAGTAGATGGTAACAACTTCAAGTCATTAGTGTGATGTTTGACACATACTTTTTTTCTGTTCACTTTTTTTATACTTTCATAGATGTTGCTTATTCCAAACCTTGAGACTGAATTTGCATCAAAGGCATACTTGGAAGAGGTACAGATTTTACCTGGAAAATAAAAAAAAACCTACATCACTACAGATAAGCCCATTCCTTCTGGCATTTGCCACTTCCACATAAAATTTATTCTAAAGAATTCCAGCAGAGAATTTAAGTCAAAACTTACTGAAATAAATGAAAATGATAGTTCAGATCTCAGCATTTCTGTCTGAGTTTTGGTAAAGATGTGAAAGGAACTTATTTATATGACCTGTTTCCTCTATTGCTAGTAAAACCTTGTCTCCTGATAGTTGCCACCATCTCTTGATACTCAGCTGGGTGTGTGAGGCAGGTGTGGGCAGGAGAATGCAAACATGTCCAAGGTGCTCTTCTCACACACTCTTACCTGTTAGAGCTGCTATTATCTGTTTTATAACAGCAAATCTAGATCTCAGCAAAGCTCAGTGTTGCATTATGCTTCTGCTAAAATAAGGATGAACTCCCTCCTCTCTGCTGAATTGTACTTTACTGTCCTCATCATATACGATCCCCTCAAGCTGCAGTGGTAATCCCCTCAAGAGGCTGATTTTCACCTCTCACTTCACACTGCTTGGCTAGATGGGATGCCACTGGAATACCACACAGGCAGCTGGAACAGCCATGTCCATTGTCTGTGGCTGAAAGCCTAACCCCATTGTGACATTTCTTTCTGACTTGAGACATACTTGGTCTGTTGTCAGGTGGATAGTCTGGCTTGGCATTGTGGCTGTGACCATCAAGCTGGGGAATAGTTTTCTATGTGTCGTTCCTCATATGATTTTTTCCTTTGCTGTTTAACAGAACTGTAAATACACTATTGTACTCATGTATTTATGACATTCTGAACATCAATGCCCATATTCATAAATTCAGTGGTATCAATGCTGAAGAAGCCAGTCCTGTTCAGTGGCGCACTCCAAAGATCCAGTTGGATCCAGTCACACATCTTTACTAGCGTTCTGTGCTGTGCTTGAGTGAGGTTGCTGCAGCCTTTCTCAGCTGTCTCATTGCCCTGTGAATGTTTTGAGCAACTTATACACCTCGCTGGCTGTTCATTTAGTAACTTGAACTGCTGATATTCTTCGCCTTGAACATCATGATTTAATATGCATAAGCATTGACACTGTATAATTGTTTATTAGTTTTGGCTTCTCTTTGAATTTTAGAGTAGAAATCATATTGTAAGAAATAGGTTTTTAGGTCAAATTCTCTCTTGCTTTTCCCATAGTCTGTCATTTCATCAACTTGAATCAGTTTTTTTCATTTGTGTTCTTTGGAACTATCATGTCTTTTATCTAAGCATATATCCCAGGCCATAACAAAACTTGCCTTGCCCTTTGCTAACCTTTTTCAATACCTATAATACTGCGTTTTTCTTAAACTGCTGAAATCATCATATTTCTCCATCTGACACTACAAGGTTCTGTTAGTTCTTTTCTTTCTCAAATGCCGAGATTGTGGGGATTTAAATGTTCTTTGCTTACTCCGTCCTTATAAAACTGTGGATTTTAATTAGCGCAAAGCTAGAGGGGAGAAATATATGTGTGTGATAATTTTCATACTCTGTGGAATGAAAAAGAATGGGCTTTATTTTTAGTTGGTGTAGATCTGTTTATTGATTAGCTAAGAATAGGACTTCTCTTGAAGTTGAATTATTTTCCATATCAGTTGCAGCTAAAGATTAAAAAATAAGTTTGTAAAATACATTTTTCAGTTAGAAAGCAGTTAATTTATATAAATAAAGTATTATGCTGCAACAATAAACCTTGCCAAAATTCTCCATATCAATACAGGCATAGTATTTGTGTTCCATTTAGGAGCAAAAGGTGGCTGCAATGTTGTTGAGAGATGCTGGAATAGATAAATCACTGCCCTTTCTGCAGTAAGTACCTGTTCTTGTGAGAGATGCATAAACAAGAAGGTAGCTTGATCAAACAAAAATATTTTAAAATAAATAAACAGAATTATTGGTGGCTGAATTGTTTGTCTCTATGTGTTTCTTAATGAAACACAAATATTACTTTTTACAGGAATGTTTTCAGTAAGGTACAGAACATTCCTCTGTGGCTTACTGCAGCTGAAGACACCCACAGAGGTTAGTAAAAATTGCCATCATTCTCAAAGTGGTGTATTTGCTTCAGCTTTCCTCCCCATCACACCAGAGTGCGCTATACGGTGCAGGGGGCAAAGGGTGCCAGCCATTAACTTGCGAACAGTTCAAGCATGGACTGCATGGGTGACCTCTTTCACATGCTCACAGGATGTGAGCACAGGCCAGGGAACAGAGGACTGGGCAATTGTCACCGTGTGACAAAGTACCGCAGCAGCAATTGTTGAGGCTGGAGTTAGCATACTGCTGTAGGAATGAGCTATGGGCATAAGGAGCATGCTGAAGCAAGGAGATACCTGAACTAGCCAAAAAAAAAAAAAATTGCTATTGTAAATCAACTCTTTCTACTTGGTTTTGATTCCTGGGTAGGTGGTATCTATTCAACCAGATTTAAGTTCAGCACATGTTTCTCTATTATACAGAAAGGTTGTCTGTGTCTTTCAATATGATCAAACTAGAAACTCTTTTGTGAACTGAGTCATCAGCTATTGTAAATCCGTCACTTCCCTCATTCCTCAGGGATCTCTGGAACTGATTTTGGGAGTGCTTAGGGAAAGATTAATACTGACTTAACTCAGCAGATTTTATTTTATATAGCTTATACTTACTGTGAATGTAGATAAGTTTTTTCTCTAAGGATGTTCATCAATGAATGTTTTGAATGTATCTGCAGCAGGTCAGTCAGATATATGAATGCTCTGTTTGATATTGGGTGGAGGGCACAGAGCTGTTGCTCTTCCTCTTCAGTAATATGTGCAACAAGTCCAGTGCTATGGCTGGACTGCAAGAAGAGGTTTATGAATCTGCAAATATTTTTAGTGTTGGGCTTCATCCATATTATCAGGCTGAATTTTTATAGAAGCCCTTAGTCAGTGGAATTTCTTTTGGCAGATGGATCATTAAAATTATTGATTTGCATCTCTTTGTGAGACTTTTTTTTTCCACATCACATAGATCTGAGGCTTGTGCTGGTTAGCCTCACTGTACATGATCTATGACATCCACAGCAAGAATCTTTTCAACTAATTTCAAAGCTGAGCAAGTATTTATCCTAATATCCGAGATACAGCTGTATTTCTGACCTGGAGGACCATTGTTTCATTAGGCCTGATTAACTACAGCATTATTCCAGTTTTGGTCTGTGTGGATTTATATCAGTGTACAACTTCAGTAATATGATAAATTAAAACCAGTTCGCCAAAACCTGATTCAGCTGAAGTTAATAGCAGCAGTGCTGCTGACCTCACGTAGCAGAATGACCTGTTTGAAAGCAGTTGTAACATCCTTCTATCTCAACTTCCTCATGGCTTTTTATGACTGAAAGTGGAAAAAAGCCAGAATTTTTTTGTTTGTTTTAGCTTTTTGTATGCTCTCAGCAGCATGCAATTGTGCTGCTTTTGCAAAACACAGTATATATCTGTTACAGTCTCCAGTTTAAAGGATGCAGCTCTGCTGCTGTTGTCTGTTTAGTTATTGTTTGCCCTGCATTCACTAGGCCTACAAAAAGATCTGATTTACTGCCATACTGTTACCCAACTGAGGTACATTTTTGTGGCTTTAACTGTTTCATGTATGCTTAGGAACGGTTTTAATTTGATTTGTAAAGCATAATTGATCAAATCAAGGGAAATTTACTGCCCACATGCTTGACCCTTATTTAATGAACAGGAGCTTTTCCTTCTCTGTGAACCATTTGTTCTTCTTGAGCTTGCTATCTTCTAGATTTTCATACTTTGAAGTCTTTTTCTGATGATGTAACATGCACTGTCCCATTTGATAGCGGGGATTTAACACCATTTACCTCAGTGCTGCTCTAACAGTTTTACCAGCTGAGGATTTGGCCCTGATCTCTGCTGCTTTAATTCACACAGGCTCCCTTCCAGCATCTCTGGTCAAGGTTAAATCAGCTTTTCACAGCAGTCAGAGAAAACATTGTTGATTCATTCTATATTCTACATATGAGCCTTGATATTATTCCTGTCTGTTTTGAGACGTCTGTGTCAAGTGCCAAGCAGCTATCTAAACACTGAATATCTCCTTGTAATAGAGTTACATGGTTCCCTTAAAATCATGTTTGAATTCCAAGTTTTAAGGCAGTGACATGCATCAGCCATACCACAGTGCCCATGGTGACAAATGAAAGACAAAGGCGACAGATATGTGACATAGTTCTTGAGATTACTTTGCTGCTTACATGTGTTATAACCTCTCTCTCATGGTCTTTACTCTTTTCTCGTGTGAAAGTGCTGTGTATGTACGAAGAGAAACACCACCACATGAAGAAATGTCATGAAGTACATGTGAGGAGCCTTCTCTGTGAGGAAAGGTATATAAACCGTCACATAAAATCCTGTTTTCCTGCTCTAGTTTTTCCAGTTGTAGTGAAATTTAACTAGATTGATAACTTCAGCCTTGTTGGAATAAAATATCTGCCCCTCAAAAAAGTTAGGAGTGCTGTGCCTCATACAGACTATATCATATTTATTTAAGGAATAAGCACTGAGCTTAAATGTATTCTCTGTAGCTTCTGGAAAGCTGTAGCTTATTCTGGGCACCCTTATTAACTTATTTTGAACCTCTTGTCACTGATTTAATAGCATAAAAATTCCATTCTAATATCATGGTACCTATATTTACAGTATTCACACCATGTCATATATATCATCTTCAGAGGCATCCACTGAATATGGGAAAATCGAATAACTCCAGCTGTTGTTATTGCTTTTAACCCAGTGAGCTTTTGGGAATTATTCCCGCTGTCTCTTATATTGTAATAGTGCAGTGCATAGTTTTGTATAGCATCTCAATTTTATTATAATTAATACGGAGTCTATAATCTAGCAAAAGAAAGTTTTGATTTGATATATGAAAGAGTAAGGAGGAGTGGAGAAAGAATCTTAAAAATTTCAGAGATTTTGATATTCTTTGGCAATGGCAGTTGTAGATCTGTTCTACACAAATTAATCCCACATGAAAATGCAATTGGCCTCATGCATACCCTAGCTTGACTTGAAATGGATGTCCATCTAACTCCCATTGGTAGATTCATGACGCGGAAATATTTGGATGTGGTGCTAAACCAGTTTTGCAACCACAACCTGGGGTAAGATCTGTATTTACTTTCCAGTTTCCCATATGAGAAACTTTATAGTATGTGAAAAATACAGGGGACACCTGCTTCCATACAAGTTACGTTCAAGTTTTGCTGGGTTTATGTAAAAAACAAAACATTCAGTACTTCACCCAGGACCAGTCAAGAGGTAGTGCATTTGCGTCCTATTGCACAGCAGGAATGATAATCCAGCCACATCATTTTGAATGCTGTTGCTTCATTTTCCACCTGCCTTAAATCTACTTTGCTGCACACCAGTGTCTCTCGGCAAATGTCAATTCCCAGGATCTGTGTCTGCCAGTTTCCTGCCATAACCACCAAACCACACATGAAAGATTCTTCCCAGTACATGGTGTATTCATTTGGTCTTGGAAACTCAGCCCTGTTGTGCTCGATCATCTTTGTCCAAAGTCCCTCAAGGTGCTAAGAGACAAAGGAATTTGTAATGAAAAACTATACAGTGTCCCTCTGTTTAAATCTCATGGGCAGATCAGGGATGTATTGTTCCTATGAGGAGCAGCAAGGGAAGAATCATCTTCTTGGCTGTTGCAAATGGAGAGATCATGACACTGGAAGGGCAGGACAGAAAAATATCAGATAAGACTCTTTTTAAACATCTTTAGTTTACAGTATAGAGTTTTTCTTCCTTTGACAACACATTATTTTTACATTGCCAAATTCCATCTCAGACTGATTGCAGTGGTTTCAAAATGCTGTAGTCATAACTCTGCATAGGCAAATGACCCTTGAAAGGGGAAGCTATCTTATACGGCCTCCAGGTTTCCCTGATTACAGGTTTCAGACAGGAGGATGGGCAGTTCTGTGAGGCTGGGGAGTCATAGCTGATCCTGAAAGAACTAAGTCAGCAGCAGGAAAGATTTTGTATGGCCAGTGTAGAGCTGGGCAGTTTCTGTACCAGCCTTGTATGTGGGGTACCCACTAGTTGAAAGGTTTTGCTCTGACAGTAATTTTTTTCTCTATGTCTTAATAACAATTTTCTGCCTGCAGCTGTTTGCATTGCAGAATGACTATGTTAATGCCACTTAATCTGAAACAAACAGTAGAAATCTGAATAATGAAAGTGATTAGGACTTCTGGAAGGAAAAATAGTTTTAGGATAATTTCACACATTCAGTGTGTTTGCTGCTCGATGTTTTATTTCCATAGCAAATATCCATTTTTCCATTTTACTCTGCAAAAAAGCATGAGGTAAATTTGTTCTGTGAATCTGAATACCCTCGGTTCACAAGTTCCTGAACTTTAGTTGCTAGGAGTATCAAAGTCTGAGCCAAGCTGAAGGGCAGCCCATTTCTGTAACGGTCAGAGTAAAACCCTTGATCTCAAACATCTTCACTTATCCAAGAACCGAACTCTGGCCCAAGCTTCGCAGCTTCAGCCCAGCCTCTCACAGTGACACTAACATTCCGCTTTTATCCGGAGGGTGCTACCAAGAAACCACTTGTAATGTCATTAATCGCAAGATGTGCTTGTAAGTGTAACAGAAGCTTAGTGTTGCTTAGTGTTCGTCACCTCAGCTCCTGGCAGAGTTTGCATGGCTGGTTCATAGCAAAGAAGGGACATGCTGCACTAGCTTGCTGCTGAGCGAAGAAAGTGGTTAACCTCGCGCATGTCTGCACTTCTGCCTCTGTACAATGTGCTCGTTGTTGAACTGGACAGCTATCATGGAAAGACTGCTGATTCTCTTCCCATGTTCTTTAACTGTAGTCACATGTGGCCAAGCTAAACCCCCGCAGTGCAACTGTTTTTTCCTATTTACACATGTTACTAAGAAACATCAGCTAAGGATATGTTATTACAAGTTTGTGAATGGCCCCATTCTTGGCACAGGGCCAAGCCAAACATTTTATTTCATTTAAAAAAGCAAAATGTGATAGAGTCAGTAGTTATGATTGACAAGCAGAGGAGGAGTGCTACTATGAAACGGAGAGACGGGAAATTCCAATAATCCTAATTAATAAGCATAGTCATTAATTCCATCAGTGGAATTATGAAACAGAAATGTCATTCTGTCTTAAGAGCAGTTTGGCCAGGAAAGGTCACAGGAGACAAACTGTAAAACAAAGACTGATTCATTGATCAAGGCACCTTGATATGACCTTGATATTTTTTAAAAAAGCTTATTTTCATTAGATTCATTAAGGTTCAAGTCTATAATAATAAAAAAGGGGGAAACTCAAAAACAGAAATATGATTTAAGTAGCAATGAAACAAACCTAGAAGGGTAAAAAATGAAGAGGCAGTTCTCTGAAATAGACAAAGAATCTAAAAAACTTTGAACTGTCTCTAAGCACAACACAGAATGCTTTCTCTTTGTCACACGAGTACTGTTGTAACCTATTTCTCACTCCTCCCTTTCACCTGTTTATATACACAAGAATGAATATGTTGCTTTCTCTTTGACAGTCTTGTTAGAACATATGAACCACAACATTCTAGTAACAAAATTGCCCTGGTTTTGTGGTTATTTTCTGAGGAGGGATAGTAATTCAGAAATTACTATTTCCCCCTCTTTGTACTGGTTATATCATTGTGGACTTGAAGTGCTGGCATGAGACACGCTGACTGCACTTGGAGTAGAATTTGGAGGGGGTGTTACTGACGCACCCACTTGCACCATTCTGTTTGAGAGTTTGTCAGTGTTTCAGTTGCAAACTGTTCCTTGCACAGATTTGTAATTAGGTCATAAAAGTTCCCTCCCAGCTAAAATTTGTACTTCTTTTAAGTTTTATGACACAAGTACAAAATAGAAGTTGGGATTTTTTCATGGAATATATTTCATCATAAGGCATAAAGATTTATGCACTTAAATCCCATTCTTGTCTGAGAGAGTTGCACATCAAACTCCATGTATATGCATCAGCATAGGGTTATAGAGGCAAATCATCACCTGGTTGTGCCTAACCTCAGTGAAGCCCACAGAACAACAGCAATGAACACCAGCCAATCTGGCTCATAGTTGGTGTCCTTCATTTGTTGCCTGTGGCCAAATTGTTTTTGTCAGCCTTTTGATCAATATAATCTCAGTATGATTTCTAAACTAATGGTAAGGAGATGGAGGCTCCATTTCAATGTACCTTATAAATCTGGAGTCAGGACAAAACATAACAGATATTAGAGAATGAAATACACTTTTTTTCATCTATCAGAACAGCCTGAATCCAAAATAATTGAGGCCAATGGGCCTCAATTATTAATGGGCCTATCAGTGATTTTTTTCTTTCCCGAGAGTACTCACTGTTCTTCCCCAGTTACCGTGGGTTCTTGGAAGATCTTACCATTCATCCAAAAGTCAGATCTTCAGGTAGTTGTGATGAAAGCTGTGGGCTAGACAATTAAAGGATAGTGCAGTTGAAATGGTGCCAAATCCATTCTAAGTGCAGGCTTTTTGCAAAAACACCACAAAAATACTTAGGCTGTCGTTTCACATTATACTTTTTCTAATAACACTGTTGCTATTTTACCAATCTAGTTTTCAGGGATTTAGTTCTCTTTTGTAGACACAGCCATGCTGTATTTCCTTAGCCAATAACTAGGGCCATGTGAAATACTCTCTGTCAAACTCCCAACCACCAAGGACTGTCCTGGTTTCAGCTTTCCTTATGCACTGAAAATTCAGACTAGGATGGTCTGTTGAGAAAAGGGTTTGTTAAGATTCACAAACCTTGCAAACAAACTTTGGGCCTATTTTGATTAACTGCACTTCTAATGGGTGAAGGCATGTTTGAAAACCAGGTTGAAGATGGCTCTTCCTGATGCATTTCCCAAGTCTTTGGCTAAGCCAACCAGACAAATCAAGCCTGCACTTAGACACTGCTTCTGAACAAAATTTGTAGTGCAGTCTGGCACTCTTTACCTCTCAGGTGGTTAACCTATGTTGGAGCACAACAGTGAAAGAGTAATTTCAAATTATTTTGAAACATGCCTCATTCTCAGTACAGGCATGGAACTAACTAACAAGAGCTGCATGGATATAGTGTTCAGACTTCTTGGTCTTCATCCAAGGGTAGTCATAGCTCAAGGTCTTAAGTTACTGAGTTAGCTACATATTCAGAACAGAATGACAATTTTAACTCCTAAGTAAGGTGATTAGAAAAATAAGCTCCCCTCACCCTCATTTTACCTCTCTGAAACAGCTCTCACAACTACAGCATTAAGTGTGCAAGCATCTATATGCATGATGGAGAAACTTTTGCTTTTTTTTTTTGTCTTTCCTGATGTTATATTCCTGAAACACTGTTTTATCACCAGATGAAAGCATTGGAAATGAAATATTCCCGTGTGGCTTACATTAGTGATAGTAACAGCCTGCTCCAAAATTACCCACCCAACATGCCTTTAAATTTGTTTGATTGAATTGACCTGGCAAGGTCTTGGACAGGACTAATTTTTCTTCTCTGGCAGATTGTCTTCATTAGGATCCTGCAGAAGCAGCATTCTACTGGAATAGTGTAATTTCACAGTATGAAGTGCTTAAGGTTGGTAGGTTTGTTACCTTACACTTAAATAAGTATTGGGGTTTTTGTGATTTCAGTTTTTTTCTGTTTTTCTATAAGCCAAAATAGGCAGATTGTACAAAAAGGGAAACTCTTTGTCTGGGATAGGCACTCAATCAAGCATAGGTTGTGGCACTGTTGAGGCTCATTCTAGATAGCAAATATGAATGAGACTGACTAATGCTGCAATCTATCATATCTCATTTAGGGTAGTGTGACAGCACTTGCAAGGCATCCCATGTAGAAATAAAACTTACCTTAAAAAATGTTAGAAACTGGTATGAGGTGACCTATCTGGTTTGAAACATGGAGTTATCAAAGAAACCAGCCCTCTCTCAGTTCAGGTGTACCCATGGAGCAGCAGTCCGTAGTGCATGTGCTGTGGGTTTCTAAAGTGTCCGTCCAAAATATTTTCCTCTCTTTCTTTCCCAATGCTTTAGTTTATCTATATATTTAGATGTCCAACTTTCCATTCTTAATGTTCTGTTCAGGATTATTTCACTATATTGAGTAAGAGAAGTAAAAAAATTTTTTCCTGAGTGGCTAAGAGACTGAGCTATTTCCATCTTAGTGAATGGAAGCAGAAAGAAAGGGAAGATTTAAGAGGGAAGTAGAGGATTTGATGTACATTTGTCTAACACCAAGCATCACAACATTACCTGAAGATTGCGACATATATTGAACATAAAAGAAAAACATCCAAAATTGATAAAAAGAAATCTTTTTGTCTTTTTTTGATCTGTCATAATCACTGCCACAAGATGTTCTTGAGATTAAGAAGAAAATCTCAAATTGTCTGGGGAAAGGGACAATGCTTCAGATGGAAGAATGATGAGAAGACTACAGGAACCAACCAAAGAAAAAAAGAAAGTGATAGTGGATGAGAAGATGGATGAACTTAATGCTGGCTTGAAAAGGAAAACAGAATTAGAATATGCCTGAGCAGGGGAAGGAAGAGAGGGAGGGAGCAAGAGGTGTACTAAAGAGGAGTCTAAATCATGAAGCAGAAAAAAACCTGGAACTAACTGACAGGGGAAATATTTAAGGGCAAACAGCTAATGACAAGGTAGATACAAAGACTGTATATATCTTATGTGTTGGAATAGGGACGTATGGCAATAAGGAAGGGTAGTTGGTCGGGGCAGTTGTGCAGAGAGTCACTGCCATAGAGCAGCAAGACGAGGAGCTACAATGTAAAATGAGAATTGAGGCTGTCTGGATGATAAGACTGGAACTGGGAGAAGAAAAGAGACTGTGCACAAGCACTCTAAGGACTCAGATCAGGAAAGAGGTGTGCTGAGAGCAGCAAGTGGAAAGGTTTCATGACAAAGATGAAATTTGGATCCTGAGGCAGCAGGGAAGAGACTAATGAAGGCAAAGCTGTGTCAGAGAAGGTGAGACAGGAGATTTAATTCTGACATGGCACAGACAAATAGCTGAGGAACATTGAATAGTACATGTGATATTTAGGCCCACTCACAGTTCCTCTGCCGTCAGCAAAAGTCTGTTTAAATGCTAGAAGAGTGTGTCATCCCACTTCAGTGTTGCCAATAAAGAGGTCAGCAACCTATTGCTATAAGCTACTCCATTAAATTAAATTACTTAGACCTGTGTGGAAAATTCATACCGCTGGCAGTGCAGCACTTACAAGTAGTTTCATGATATAACCTGTTTTTTCACTTTGCATTCAAAAAACGTAAAAATAAGCACAGAAAAATGCATACTGATAGTACTATTAAAGTTTCATTTAAGCACCTGGAAATTTTAAAATTTCCAAAGCGCTCTGAACTTAGCAATAATGATTATGTTTCCCTGTCCCATTCCATAAATTTACTCTCCAATACCATCTTTAATTGCAAGCATACTGGGATGGGTTTTTTTGTTTTGTTGGGTATTTTTTCTCCACAGGCCATTTGCACACTGACCTGCTTTGGGAGTGAGTCAGGAATGAGTACTGGGGAAAGATGTTGTCTTTAATACTATTTCTTCATTTTTTACAAAAACCGGTGAGATGAATAGTGATGGAACAAGGTGGTTGTAGGAAGAAGAAGAAATTATATGTGTACACTAACTGAATACTGGCTCTTGCAGTTAGATTCTCTCCCTTTCCCGTTACCATTCAGTCCCTGATTGCCAGGCATCACACTTTTCCACAGGTGGTCACTAACTGTGTTTTCCTCATTTCTGGGGTCCTGACAGGAGACTCTAGGGTCTGGTTTACAGAAGTGCTGAGCATTCACAGCTGCAACTGAAGTTAGTGGTACTTGTGTTTTTAACACATAAAGAACTATGTAACATTATATACTCTGAAATATCCATATGATAAATTTTAAGTGAGCTGGTTAGTGAAATCAACTGGCATGAAAAATACAGGGATTTGAATGTGGGGGAAGTTTGGAATTTTTCAAGTCAAAAGTAAAAAACTTTCTGTAATTTGGATCCCAACAAGGTGGAAAAGACATACCAAAAGGGCCCCAGCTCCAACTGAATGAATAACCATCTCGAAAGGGATTTTAAGACTAAGCAAGGAGCTTACAAGGGATGGAAAAAAGGATCGACCAGCAAAGAAAGCTATGTCTTGGATGTCAGAAAGTATACAGGGAAAGTGAGAACTGCCAGGAATCAGACAGAGTTGAACTTTGAAAAGAAAATTAAAGCAAGCAGCAAGAAGTTCTTTGGCTACAGAAATAAATAGAGAACAAGAGAAGAAATTAGATGAAATTGCAATGCTATATAAACTAAGGATATGGCAGGGATTTGATTCTCAAAGTATAACCCAAAAAAAGTAAGGAAGTACTTTACCTCACTTTCCAAATATGGGGGTGATGGGCAGGTTGACAAGCAGGAATGAGGACCAGGAGAAACCAAAATCACGTGAAGCAAAACTCAAAATCCTTGCTACAATGAAGTGAGGAGAGTGGATAATCTCTGCTTCTGAATACTGGCACATGAAATTGCAGGTCACAGGTAAAGTAATTTAATAAATTTATAAAAAGGCTAGTACCAGATAACTAACACGAGTAAATGACACATTACCTATGAAATTATATTTAATATTTCTAGTAAAATAAAAGAACAGGTTTAGTGCTGCTGAAAGGAATGTAATCTGACTTGGAGAATTTACTTGCCTTCTAGGCTAACCTCCCTAATATGCAGCATTTTAGTCTATATTTTAAAGATAGGGAGAATTGCAAATGGTGGGGAAAGGAAAAAAAATTCCAGCTGGGGTGTATCACATTTTGTCATGCCAGGATAACCTTATATCCATGTTTGATATTTGGTGGATTTTGTCTGTGTGTATTTCACTGAAGATTCCTTCTACATAATATATGGATTAAGAAGCAACAGACGGGGTTTAACACTGAAAATTCAAGGTGGGTAAAAGAGTACGCAGAAATGGCTGGTACTCCTTGCTGACAAGGGAACACACATAGACATTTGCAACAATTGTTTTTGTGATTACCTATTTGAATATGTTCATTAACGATGCTGGCTCAGAATTAATTGTATGACAATAAAATCTGTTCTTGACTTCAAGATGGAAAGCACTGTCAAAAAAAGGAGAGATCCAAATATCTTATGCAAAGAATCGTATGACACTCAGGACTGGACTGTTTGTGAGTTCATGCACATTAAGAGCTAAAGCCGGAAATTTCTGCTCTAGGCTAAGAACACATCAGGTTCCCTATGCATGAGGAGGGAAAAGGCCTGGGGTTTTGGATCACATGGTGACAACAAATGTTCATGTCATTTGAAGGAGCCCAGGAAGAAATAAATGAAACCGCTAAATTATGTCAAAGATAACTTCAGTAAAGATAGAGAAGAACTAATACTATTTTACAAGTCACGGATGAGAGCCAAGAAGGGTATACCTTGTACAGTTCTGGCCCTGTGTGGCAAAGAATGATGAATTTAAACTAGAACCTCTGTCTATCTTATGGGAGAAAATAAAAACAGCTTTACCTGCTTTGTCTGGCAGAAAAAAAAGGCTGAAGCAGGAAATTGTTAATCTCTATAAATACATGGGAAGAGGTTTGAAGGTATGGGAGCAGTGAGAAGGAGAATAGACACTACTGGATTTCAAGGAAGAGTTTTCTAAGCTGAAAAAAAACTAAGGGCAAAAGAATTCACTGATAGGAACTACATGTGTAGGCATTAGCCCAGGAACTGGGATGAACTCTGTGAGTATCAGAAGTCTACTGAAAAGCTTCTGGTAGAAGAGAGGTGATCATAAAAGCTGTGCCACAGACTGCAGCTAGCATCCCTCCACTGCATACTGACTTTCCTGCTACTTACTTTCCCTCCGACTGGCAGCAGCCTGGATTCCTCCCTCCAACCTCCATGCGGGTTGCTACATGTTCCCTTTAAAATACTTTTGTTGTTGCCATGTTCTTTGTGCCAGTACTTGCTGATTTTCTGAGGCCAGACATTACAAGAACATAAGTCACAAAAGAGACAACGAATCTTGTCTTGCCAGCCCATTACAGCGTCATAAGTCTCACAGATGTTCAAATATATTGGTTTTGAAATTAAACTCCCACTATGTGGTTGAATTATTGCTGCTTATGAAGGACCTGCTTCCATCCTATCTGACCTCCCTTTATTGTTTGGTGGTGTTTTCATGGTTGTTTGCGTGTACTGGCATATCTTATTTCCAGTGATGGCTAAATCTCTAAATTTCCAAATACTGGGCTTGTTTCCATTTGTTGTAACACATGGATTTTCTGCTCTTATCCCATAGCAATATTCCTGTTTTTCTCTACCTCTGTCTTGCATTTGCCCACTGCAGTGGACTGGATTAAATTTGAAGGTATCCCTGACCCAGTATCTAATTTATGAGGATGGTCAGGGCCAGATGTCTGAAGAAGGCTGTGGGAAGAGGGAAATATAGTGAGACTTCCTCAAAATACTCTTCAGGTTCCAGGAATTTGTGGCTCAGGCAATTCCTGAGCCAGAGATGGGGCCTTTGTTTTTAATAGCTCTGATGGATTTTTCTTCTGTGAATTTGTTCATGAATTTTTAAATGCAAGTTAACTTGTGGTATGCCACAACATCCTGTGGCAAGGGGTTAGCTGGCTTTACTGTGAGTTAAGAAAGTTAAAAGCTACCTTTTTATTTGCTTGAAAAATGCTTCCTGCTTTTCATTTGATGTTCTCTGGCTTGTATACAAGAAGTAGTGTGTAGTTGTTTCCTATTTACCATGCTTATGCCACTTGTGCTTTTGCAGACATCTATCGTATTGCCCCTTAGGCTGAAGGGCCTTACTGTATTTAATTTTTCCTTAGATGGAAGCCAGTCCATAACTTTTGTCAGCCTTGGTATCCTGCTCTGAACATTTACCAGATTTACTAATTGTTTGGGTGAAGTGGACAGTGGTTCCTCCTGTGACAGCTTGTACTGGGATTTCATGGCCAGCTAGTACTGAAAGGTGAACTGACAGCACCCTTGAATTCCAAGGAGCTCATTGTGATGGTGGTTTGTTTTTGAGACTTTAATGTGGCTCGGTCCAGTGCTTGAAGCAGTGCTCTGAGCTGCCAGCTTTGCAGACTTCCTCAAGGTGTGTAACATTGTCCCTGTTCTTCCTTTACTTATTTCTGTCACTCCCTGTTCATTGTCATTATGCACACATCCTCTCTGGCTTTATGCAGACCCTTTCACCCCATCTTGAGTGCCCCCATCTCAAAAATAAGGAACATAGCTCTAAAAATTAAATATCTTCTGCCTTACAACTTCAAATGCCAGCAGATCAAAGCCTATCTAGGTTACTTCTCCCCCACATTCCTAACCTTTGGTTGCTAGCTCCTATGATGGTAGGAGCTATTTCTCTCTCTATTCCTACCTATTTCTCTGTTTTTCTATTCCCAAAGCCCTAGGGTGTCTCTTCTTCACTGTCTCCTGGCCTTGCACCTCCTGCCTATGCTAACTCCTCTGCCACAGTCATCATAGCTATTCTCGATCTGGTAGTTGCGTGCACAGAGATCTTCAGCCTGACCCCAGCCTTTGGTCCCATCAGGTTCTTATCCCTGTGCCATCACTGGCTCGAAGTGAATGCCCTCATTTCAAGTGGCTGTCAGAGTAGGTGAGGAGGCTTCCAGAAAGGAAGAAAAACAAAAGAATGCAGGAAAATGAGAGAAAATTTTAAATTGCTTGTTTCTCTCCTCTTTCTTGCAACTGTCTTGAGATGATGCAAGGGAGATAGCCCATCTCAAAGCTTCTGTTTTCTCTACCCCACAGACTGAGGCACTTTAGGGTATTCTTACTCTTTTTCCAGGTCCATTTGGGACCACCCCTGTGTGGCATCATTGTATGTTAACTGTCTAAGGCAGAGCTTAGAGGAAGCAAAGGCCAGAAAACCAAAGGGTAAACCAGTGGATTTCCCCTTTCATCTTCTGGTCTAGGCATTGCTTTTATCGCTCTCTTTCTCGAGTCTAACCAGTATCTCTCAGAGATCAAAAGATGTCTGGCTTCCTCTTGTCTGCATTCAGATACATTAAACTCTTAGTACTTGCTTGGGAATGGTTGTTACTGTTACCATGTGATTAACTGAATAGCCTGTTCTTTTCACCGTTGTCTACTGCAACAAGACTTGGTGAACTACACACTTGGTGCTTCTGAGTCCCTCTAGTTAGTGACAGGTTTAGCTCTTCTCAGAAAACTTGGGTAGCTACATTTGTGACAATAATATTGAAACTAATGATAAATTCCAAATGGGATGGCAAATAATCAGGTGACTGGTTCAGCACCTCAAGCCAATGCTGACATCAAGGACACTGAGCACTTTCGCCAAAAGCAATTTTGGTAGTAATCCCCCACCTTACTGGGGTAGTGAAAATCTTTTCAGGATTCTATTATGTAGCACCCTTCCACCTTCCTTTGAAGGTTTTCTCTTGACCAGTAGATCACTGGTTTATTTTGTGCTGGATTTTCGCTGTAATGGTTAATGGTCATTCATAGAACTACTGTTAGTGACTTTATCATGGCTAGAATTTGAGCTGCACATGTGAAGTCATTTCTGGTTTCAGCTGGTCTTGTGCCTTCTTGAAATGTGGCTTTCTATGCTAGAGAATATTAAACAAAGTAATTATTCTTGTCCTGTCTCATAATGAGAAAAAAATCTGATTTAGTTACATGATTTGTGATGACCTGCTATTAGTGGATTGGCCTGTCAGTGACACTAAGCTTTGCATTCTAATATAGTTTTGTGTATGAATGTATTTGTTTCTTCCTGAAAATTTGCACTGAATAAGAATTAGCAAACTGATAAATTAATCCAGTCTTAGATTTCTTACCTACCAGTGCTGCATTTCCCACAGACTAAAAGTAACTCTGATAAGTTTGTTAATCTAATACATTCATAGAAACCTTTCTTGGTGATAGGATATTTAAATGTGAAAGACACTTTAACTTATTATTTGCTTGCTACCAGTCCAATTCTTTGCTGAGGCCAAAATTGGCATCTGTGCGAACAGTTTGCTGCATTATTCCCATGGCCTACTGATGCCCAACTGCCCTGAACAACAAATCATTTGCTCATTCTTGTTCAAGTCATCAGTCTAGCCCTCTGGGCTTTCCAGAATCCAGCAATAAATCTAGCTCTGATGACCCAGATCTACTGAACCCAAACCTTGAAATTAGGGTTAATAGTCCAGAGACCCCTAAAAGCAAGAGAATTAATCACAAGCCATTTGTCTCTGTTAGTCTAGCTGCTAGTCCTACAGATCATGCAGCACCCAACAATAAAACCACCTCTTTAGTCCTTGCTGTCCCAAAAGTAATCTGAACCCTAACCCTAGCTTTTAATGTTACCTGAAAACCAATATCATATCCTGAATTAAGAAGGTGTCTTTAATCTGCGGTACAATTAAGAGATATCATTGGTTAGATGTGATGTAGGTGACATCAGAAACTGAAAAATAATGGCTTACAGTTACCTGCTGTAAATTTCCATACTAGCCCACTCATGACAGCAAGTCATGAATGAATAAGGAAAATTTCTGATGTTATTATGGTTAGAAATGCAACTGAAACTAGCTGGCAGGAATGTTTAGTTTTGTGGCTGTGATAAATGGGCAAGTTATAATTAGGAGTATATTTGGGTATAGAAAATGAGGAACTGATGAATTAACTTTACAACCAAATAATTTTCTCTTCAATGAGGCGAGGAAAAGATCTAAGGCTGGAAACACAGAAAAGATGAAGAGGCATCCTGGGCAGATGCTGCCATATTCTTCAGATCTGAAAGTACTGGCCTGAAAAATCTAAGCTGAAATACCTAATGTTGAGCTAATCCTTATTCTAGTACCTACTTAGAAACAATCCCCTTCAGCCTTGCAGTCAGAGAAACAATTTGTCTTCAAAACCCTAGACCTAATCTACACAATTTCCAAGTGTCCAAGTATATTAAACTACATGCTCTTGCTGAGCTCCCATCACCTTTTGTCTGGAGGACTTAAAAAATAATAATAAAAATATTCTCTCATAGTATCTCCTACTCAGAAACTTTCCCTGTTCCAAATGCTACTGTTGTCTTAGTGCTAGTATAGAGGCCAAGAACAAGTAATGACTCTTCTGGTACCCTCTTTAGTATTTGGTCTTTGAACACAGATAATCTTCAGTCCTGTAACAGGACCTGCTAGGCAATAAGAACCTCAAATACTCAGTTCATGCTACTCTCAGTGCTAAAACTAGCCCACTAGTTTCCCTATGCTGGCAAGGGGAAAGGACATCTTCTGATTTGGATTTGAATGTAGGTGATTCTGAATGTTAGAAAGTAGTTAAGGTTTATAGGAAGGTTCAGAAGGCGAGAAATTTTGAGGCTTACTTTACAGAGAAATTCTACTTTCCCAAAATTAACAGAAACTTTGCTATCTGTCAGGTTCAATATTGAACAAAGGAAAAAAGTAAGCTCCAGAATATTATTTTTTTTCCTCCTTATAAAACATGAAGATAAATACCAGTCTTCATACAGGTGATATTAAAGCCTCATATGCTGGAAGACTTGCATGCAAACTTCTGGCACTGAGGCAGCAGTGGAAGCTCTCCAGCTGTGTTCTGGTCTCATTATCACTCTTTATATCTCTTCCAGTTTGAAGAATATCAACCAAGGAAGGAAATGTTAACAAAGCACACTGAATATTTAACAGCTTAGCTGAGACCCTGCACCTTGGAACCTGGGAACTGAGACAAGGTGCATGCAGTGTTTATTTTTTGAAAGAAAAGTCTATGGGATTGGGCTGCTTTGATCCTCTCTTTCCTGAGTGAGGAAGATGTGAAAAACACAGCTCCAGGCAGTTCTTGCCAAAAATGAACTTATGGATCAGTGACACTAAAATTAAGCAAATCTACCTACTTTAGCTGGCAGCAGAGGAACGGGCACTTCTCGGTCTGCCTCAGTGCTGGCCTTGGGTGATCACCAACAACACTGCAGATGCAGCTTGTTCTCAGTTCACACTTAGCCTACTATTAATTTAATCACACATATTAGGCTGGAAAAAACTCCAAAGAAAACACCCATTTCATGAATTGCATTTACTTAAAAAAATTGTTTGGCATCCTCTGTATCCTCTTCAGTACTGACTCCCATTTTGTTCAGTATTGTTTAACTTGTTCATCAATGACTTGGATGAAGGGGTAGAGTACATCCTCATCAAATTCGCTGATAACACAAAACTGGGACAAGAGGCTGATAGCTCAGAGTGCTGTCCTGACATTCAGCAAGACTTGGAAAGGATGGAGAGGTCGGTGGAGGCACCTAGTGAAGTTCAGCAAAGGCAAGTACGGGTTTCTGAACATGGGGAGGTACAACCCCATGCACCAGTACAGGATGGAGGCCGACCTGCTGGAAAGCAGTTCTGCAGAGAAAGGACCTGGAGGTCCTGGTATCCATGAGCCAGAAGTGTGCCCTTGTGGTCAAGAAGGCCAAGTGTATCCTGGGGTACATTGGGAAGAGCATTACCAGCAGGTTGAGGGAGGTGGTCCTGCTCCTCTACTCTGCCCTGAAGAAGCTACATCTGGAGTGCTGTGTCCACTTCTGGGCTCCTCAGTACAAGTGAGACACGGAGATCCTGGAGAGAGTCCAGAGGAGGGCAACAAAGATGATTAGAGGACTGGAACATCTCTCTTATGAGGACAGGCTAAGGGATCTGGGCTTGTTTAGCTTGGAGAGAAGAATGAGAGGGCTTCTTAACAATGTATATAAGTATCTGAAGGAAAGATGTCAAGAGGTTGGAGCCAGGCTTTTCTCAACGGTGCCAACCAATAGGAAAAGAGGCAATGGGCAGAAACTGATGCACAGGAAGTTCCACCTGAACATGAGGATGAACTTCTTTACTGTGCAGGTGACCAAGAACCGGAACAGATTGCCCAGAGAGGTTGTGGAGTCTCCCTCACTGGAGATATGGATATGATGATGCAATATCTGGATGCGATTCTGGGCCATGTGCTCTAGATTGACCCTGATCAAGCAGGGAAGTTGAACTGGATGACCCACTGTGGTCCCTTCCAACCTTACCCATTCTGTGATTCTGTGATTCTGTGATGAGTGTGATTCCCGTCATGGGCTGCAGGCCTCTCCTTCAGGGTAGGATTTAGGCAATGAAAACTGTGGAGCTAGATTTGTTCCCAAATCTAACAGCCACTAAGAGGATAAGATGTTGCATGAAGTCAGTAGAGGAAAAGAAGTTATGACTAATATCTGATGCCTCATCAGGTGTGACTAGATTAAAACAGACTAGGACTAAACAATCTGCAACTCCTGTGAACCATAAAATTAATCATAGACCATTTGATCTTGAGGCTTCACGTTGGTCCTGTTGGCTAGTTCCCAGAAGTTCCTGAAGTTCTAGACTTCCTCTTTCTCATCTTATTTCTGCCCCAAAAGACAGGTTCTTGAAGTGTTGAAATTATTTTTTGCTGCTATCTGTGTCTTTCATCTTACCTGTTATTTGTGGAACACAAGCATAAAACTATTCATAGATATTCTTCCTCTCAGTTTCAACCCTGAAAGAGGTTTGCCTCCTTACAGAAACAAAAGTTAAATTTAATTTCTATCAAATAAATGCATGACTCTTGCACAACCTACAAGATTCTAGAGTAATATTTTTACTTCATCTTTTCTGAAAGAAATTCTATCAGTACACGTAGCCATATATTCTGAAACAGAAATCACAAAACATTAGAGAAGAAAGGAGTTAGTTGTGAACTAATTCTTCCTGCTAACTACATCACTTGCAAGACTCAGCAATAAACCTCAATTTATACATCTCCTCTTCTTGTCCTACAAATCCTAAGCATCTGAAAGACATGCTTACAGCTCGAGAAAAGTTATTTGAAAATTCAAGGTTTTATATTAGAACTAGCTCTATTAGTTTTCTTTTCTTTAAAACTGACCTAACTACAGCATTCATTCTGAGCTCAGTCAGAGGCTAGACAGAAAAAATCAATCACACACCTTTACTCCACAGTAACAACTGCTTTCTTCATCCTTCTTTACCAGCACATGCAAGATTGAGGCTTGTGTTTCATTCTAGTTTTCCTTGTACTAAATTGCAACCCTTAAGCTGACCCAAACCCTCGCCTGAAGGCAGTAAAAGTAACCCAAGACAGCTTACATTACAAACATATTATATTTTACATTGCAAACTCACATTTTTAAGCTTTATCCTTCACCTGCTCTTTTAGAATTCCAAAATTCAAGAAGAAAAGCAGCTCCTTGCTTCCTAATCCCAACCCTTGTTGGAAACACACTGGCTGTGCTGCTACTCTGTGCCATGGTGCTGCTAGGCATCCCAATGAGTGCCTGGGCAAGGCAGCAGGAGAGCAGCTGGGAGAAGAATGTGAAGTTTACTAAAGCAACCCATACACATGTCTGGCTAAGTAAAAAGACAGGGTTGATCTTTATAGAGACAAACATGTAACTGGCTGCTGCAGATGCTCCTTGAGCATGCAAAAGAGAGTAAAGACGTCCTTCCTAGACAGTTTCTAGTTTGGTCTGCTGAAGTTGTCATGGGAGACCATCTTTTCAGGCAGTGACAAATTAACTCTTTCTCCAGGGCACACCATCTTATTCTCTTTCTTGTCCTTTGCCATAAGATGCCCAAACACACCTCTATTTCCCCTGCTCCCTGGTAGCAGGTAGTATGGAAATTCAGTGGACAGTCTGTGGAGCTCTGGCCTTGAGGTTTAGGTCTATGAAGTTGACAGGTACAGAGGTTGTCATGGACAGGACTTTTCTCAGTCTCTGTACCTCAGGTCTTGGAGTGGTGTGAGGGGTGCCCAGACGCTGACACTGAGGTGTCTACTGCCTCCTCCTTTCAGCTGACCATGGCATGCTGTTGGGAGCCCTGGCATGCCAAAATCTGTACTGAGAAGTAGCCACAAGCTGCTCTTACCTGTCACATCAAATCAATTTTCTAGCCAAACTGGCCAATCCCTGCTGTCCTAAATCCTAACCCTGACCTTAATATGTCCCTTGAATCTGGGACACTAATTACAGTTCACTTGTCTTTGAAAAACATGCAATAAAGGATTGAACATAGCTTCTCAGACACTGTCATTTTGAAGTTTAAGTTGTTACTGTAGGTGTAGCCAAAACTAAAGGTGCCTCAGAAATAATTTTATCTTACACCCTTCCTTATTCTGTTCCTGCAAGTCTTGAAGGATGTAGCAGTAATGACATTTATTTTCATCTCTACTTTTCACATCTCTAACGCTTGCCCAAAGCTATACCATAGCTTTTTGAACCTTCATGTCCCAAGCAGTAAGCCCTTTGCCAGTGCTGGCAGTGCAAGCTTTTCACTTGCTCTGTGAGTCTTGAAGAACTTGGCAATGAAATTAAGCTGTTTCACAAACCTTAATGCTGTCACCACCCTTAATGTTAGTTTTCCCAATCTTTCCTTGAATCCTGACACCGCCAGTGCTCTTCCAATCTCTTCATCTGCTGAAAGCTGTTTTTCCTTGTTCTTCCTGTCTGTATACTGGGAAAGATTTGTTACACCCTGCACTTGTATTCAGTGGCTGAGAATGTTAATTTCTGACTTTCATGTTCTTTCCACAGTAGGTACTCTGAGACATGATTTTCAGTCTGGCTGTGTCCTGAGTCACTGGCTCCTTTATCTTGCATCTACATACTTGTTCTGCACACTAATGACTGTCATAGGTTTGATTTTTCCCTTGGACAGCTCCTGTGCTATTGACATGTGTATGTATTTCCCCAGGGTAGGAGATACTTTCTTGATATTTTCTCCTGCAAACTGAAATCACATGTCTCACAAATAATGCTGCTTCTGATTTTTTTTTCCTGATTTTTTTTTTTTTCCAGAGTTACATTGGATACCAGAATTATCCATTGTGTAACATATCGAACCTACCCTCTACTTGATTTCAGGTAAAAACCAAAATATTTTCCCAACCTCCATCCAAACTCCCATACCTGTCCACAGTATTCTTCTGCCTTAAATCATGATAACTATATTATTCCTGTATTTCCCAGCCAAAGCATGGGATATGAGATAGAGAAAAATCTTTGCCTTATTAATCCTTACAGTCAGTTCCATGTTCTGGATCCATTTTTCCTTTGTACTGCTTTAATGATTATGCAGTACTACTGTCTAGAACTCCAGTTTTCCTGTGGAGTGAGTCAGATTGAATCTCTCTATAAACACTGCCTTGTTCTCTTCTAAAACACTTACCTTTCTTCGGTGTGAGCATCACTTCCCCACTACTTCTATCCTAGCTAATAAAATGGCGGGATTTCATTATCCTTCCATTAAAGAGGCTCTTTATTAGGAGAAGCCTGTTCATACATGCTTCAAGTCAGCTCCAGCTAGCACTATGACTATATAATGCAATCAGACTGGTGCCTCCTACAGACTTTCTTCTCTAGCTCACACTCCATCTATGTTGCTGCATCTCTAAAGAGAGACTCAAGGTATCTACACAATTACTGGTATGGTTTGAGTTCTTTTCAGATAGTGTGAAGACCTCAGATAGGAAAATTTTGCTTCCAAATTCCTTGATTGTTGTTTGGCTTACGTGGCTATGTTCCCATGGTTAACATATCTCAGCAGAAGCCATTTTTAGCTTAAACAAGCTAAGTGACAAGAAACCATTCATCTGAGTTGTCTGATTCAGCCCAGGACAGTATGGAAGGCAGGGGAAGAAGAAAACAAAACAGGGTGGCAGTATTTCCAGACTCTAGTTCTGACTTGGATTTCATTTCTTCTGACATCAGATCATTGATTCAAACACCGCTACACCCAGTTTGTACCAGTTCAAGTAAAATTCAGACTGGCAGACTTGAACATATACTCCCTGATAAAAACATTGATTGCATCTTTCAGTTTTTTTGAAAACAGCAATAATATTGTGATGTGTTTGATCTGGTATTTCAGGGGACTGTGCTCAATTCACTAGTCCCTGAGCTGCATTGTTTTACAGAGAGAGGTTTGTTTCATGCAATCTGTGTGCAAAGTGCCCTCCAGTCGCTTCTTCCTCCAATCAGTTCCAGTAATTTGGCATTACTAAGAAGAGGTGGACATATTTTGTTCCATTTCAAACCCACTCACACACTTTTGAAATGAGGAACAGAACTCCAAAAGGATTAGATTTGTTTTCCTTTTAAAGGGGGCAATATGCCAGCTTGGGCTGCTGTGAAGAGAAAGAAGTCCTGAATTAACAATGTATGAATTCCTAGCAGTGGCCAAACACTCTTCCCTCTGTCTGAGTTATGAAAACGATAAATACCATATTATCAGTAGATCCCGTTACAACTGCACCCCAAAACTTCTGGAAAGCTCTCCCATTCTTCCCATTCTCCCACGAACCAATTCTGCTATGGACATAAAGTGTAGTCCTGACCTTTATTCCTTTCTGAATGGGAGAAGTAATGGCAGCTTGTCCTCTCTATAACAAGACAGTTGCAACATTCATCTGCCTTGAGAGGTCTGTTTTCAGGAGTTATTAACTCCTAGCCATTTCCTTTTTGTGTGGTGGAATATGGAGCAGAGGAAGGGAAGTGCAAGTGGGGAAAATGGAGTAAAAGTATTATGCCCAAATCCTGGTTGCTGCTGCTGCCACTTCAGCCACTGCTGCCCAGGAATATAAGCTGCATGCAGGGTAAATGGAAGATGTTTACAGCTGAAAGGGGTACAGATGCCAAAATACTCAGCTGCAGCTCTGAGCAAAGTGTTTCTGGCCACGTATGAAATTTCATGTTAAGCTCTTTAAGAAAGCAGTGTCCTTCAAAAACAGGGGGTTAGTTGCTTCAGAGCAAAGCCACTCTGCAGTTTCTTATAGTGGTGTATACCTTGACTTTTGCTGTCTTATGGCACTTTGCCTTTATGCCTTTGCTGCTGCTGGACTTCAGATTGGATAGCAAAGTCTTGTATGTAGCAGGGCAAGCCTAGGTTTCTTTCCCTTTCTTCTCTCTACACAAAGAATAAAGCACCCACTTGCAGAATCAGGCTGCTTTTTTTCACAACAAATGAAGACAAGAGATTTTGGAAGCATAAAGGCCTGTGTATCTCCCCATGTGACAATTTATGTGACTTATTTTTTACAGCTGTCTAAATTACCGCTTAAAAATAAGCATATTTTTAATAGCTCTACACACCATTTTCCCCTCCACTTCAGCTTAAGGTCACTTACTCTTGCCACTGTGCAATGAAGCTGCAGTAACAGCTGTAAGGTTTGCAGGTGTGGCCTTAAATTAGAAGAGGTGAAGCGAGGTAACACTGGGTTAGGGCAAACAGCTGGCATGATGGAGCTGTCTGCTGAAACAGCTGGATGTCTCTGTTCCCAGCTGCTGCTGCCAACACAATTTCTGTGCTTCTCTCTTATTTTTTTGCTTCTCTGCTTGGGGCTCAAAAAGCTAAGCAAGGACTCAGACACTGTTTTTCTGATATGTTTATACGTAGCATCATAATTTCTTAACAGATATGTAGTACAATCAGAATTGCAAACCTCTTGAGTGGAGAAGTCATGACTCAGGACACCTCCTTCCAGAAGATGTGGCACCTGGATTTTGGTTTAGTTTCTTTGTCTTTTCTTTCTTTTTCCTAAAAGAATAAAGATATTCCTAGATAATAAGCTTGTTGCAGAAGCTAAGACCCTGAAAAGGAAACACGAACCATCATTATGGGTGTGATAAAAACTGAGAGGCTTGAAAACCTTGGTGTTTTCTGGGCATTCTCTGTACTCAGCTGAGGGAAAAGCACTCCCTCTGAGGTGCTTGGGTGTGCAAGAGGCAGTGTCCTGCAAGGTGCCCAGGATTTAGAGGTTGGAGGTGAACACCCATATTTTCACTGTCCTTGTGGGACCTAGATGACCATTACTGTTATTCTAACAGAAGCAGTGGAGTAGGAACAGAAAAAGGAGACTTATGAGTTTTCCAACTTTCTCAATTTTTTTTCCCCTAAGCCTAGGATTTTATAAAACTCTAACTCCAAAAAAGTCTGAGCTGCTTACAAAACCTCCAGCTCCACAAGGTTTGCTTATCCCTAGTAATTATCACTTAATATTTGGCCCGGCACAGCTATCTTTCAGTCTTATAAGGATAAATGTATTTGTTTCACTGCTATCTGAGCTCTTTTTCAGCATCAGACTGAAACCTATAGTTTATTATTCCTGGACAGAGGCCTACGCACACTATACGTTACTTCTGTAGTTCCCTCAGTCAGTGAGAAATGCTTTAGTATTACTATCATTAAATATTTTGCCAGACACTGTGGTCTTCCAGCTTTCACATAGATAGGGAGGGAATGGATGTGTGGCTAAAGTGCAGGCTTAAGAGATGGGAGACAGAAGAGTTTATTCCTTATCTGTGCCAAAATGCTTAGAGAGAAAATTCCTCTGGTAATAAGAAAGGCTATAAGGCCCTTAACTAGTTACTATCTCCTTGTACTCAGGCTTCTCAAACCATCAAATTAAATGAAGCATTTCATCACCACAGGTGCGTTTAGCAGTAAGGTTCAGGCTTAAATAACCTATGCAATACTTCTTTGTGTCGTCATTTTTTGGTGTGGCTAGAACAGCACAGGCTTAGTTCATATTTTTAAAGGAGAAATTAGAGGATCCTCATTACAAAAGTTGATTTTTTTCAGTTGTTTTAGTACCTTCTCAATAGTTGCATTATTAGTACTTTCTCAAATTGTATTTTTTTTTGTTATTTCTATATATTTAAGCTAAAGGTTTCAACTGGAATTGTAAAAAATTGAGTTTAAATGCATAAGACCCAATACCATTGTATTTAATAATGTATTTAATAATGCTGCAAAAATACAAACTAAGGAATAAATGTTAAGGTCACATCTTTAAATGTCCTAAGGTTCTAGTTTAGAGTGGAAATGATAAATGCTAGTTGGTGTAATACCTATAAAGCCTTTAATTTATGCAACATTTACAAATTCTATTATATTAATATTATGTAGCACAGAACCTTAGTCTGAAAGAGCAAAGTCAGAGCTGGGTGAGTCACAATATCATGGCAAAGTACATTAGCAGCAGGAAACACACTAATTTCAGACTTGTGAATACTCCTGTGCCAACTGCTCTCTAAAATTGTCATTTCTGAACAAAGATCCTGAAACTTGTTTATGAGAGTTCCCTAGGCCACTGCCTAAATACAATGTGGGCCAGTCATCTCATCTGTGCTGTAGTGTCTGATGTGTCTGTAGTTTCATCAGGTATTCCCCACTACTCAAAAGGGAAGGCTTACAGGCAAGCACCAGTGCGGTCATGTGGGAAAAAGAGCAAGAGGAAACATTAACAAAGAGCTGACTCCATGGAGAACCAGGAATCCCCCAACTCCCATAGCAGTGGTCTTACTTTGAAAGGAGGAGGTTCATATCCCAAAGTTTCTGTTGGACTGACTTTCAGTCCCGTGACCTCAGCCAGAGTTGCTCAGCTTTGGAAATCTGGCCCCTTCAGGTACAATTGGAGCATATTGATTTCAGAGCTAAACTTGAAGAAATTCCAGTCTACTCTATTACCCATCCACCTGCACTTTGGGAGATGTAACTGGACCAGGAAAAAACTAGGGCTCATAGTTTGGCAGAAAGACTTAATGCAGGTGGATGTAGAAGAGCCATATTGCCAAATGCAATAGTACGCTGATCCTTTCCACCCACCCCAGGAGCCGCCTGCTTTTCCCCCAGCAGCAGAGGCCATAAGGACCAGAAACTCCCGCGGTGGCAAGCAAGTTAATAGTTCTCCTAATGGCCTACATGCACTACATGCATCAAATGAAATGAGTATGAAAATGGTTCATTACCTTCCTGAGATCCAAGGTCAGGTTTTTCAAAGGAATGTAGGTACATAAAGTTGCAGGTGGACAGCTAGTAATGTTTACAAAAGCACTCATGTGCCAGATTCCCATGGATTTCAGTATAGGTGAGACGCATGAAGATAGAGTGTCTTTAGGCATCCAAGTCCTTTGAGAGGTGAAGTATTTTGCATTTATTGCAGTATCCTGCAGGGTGCATAAGGATTATTACCATAGAGCAGCTTGTGTGCTGTCAGTCCAACATACTGCCTTACTCTGCAGAGACTTGTTCATCATCCCATACCCACTGGAAAAAAATCTGTTGCATCCATCCCATGTACCTGCCATCCAGGGAGCAAGGCCTATTTGTGTTGTGGAAGCCTTTTCTTGAGTTTACTTTTCTTATTAAGAAATGAAAAGTATGGGGGGAAGGTAGGAGGTGGAGAGAAAGAGAGGCATCAGTGTCCAGCACACAGCACATTACCAGCTACACTGCCAATTAGTGTGCCAGGATTCCCTCGCTCGCACATGTTATGTTGTTTTGATGTAACTAAACGACAGTTGCATTCAGCTGCTTCTTTCTATGGGAAAAACATCTTCAAAAGAGCAGATGAGCGTGACCCCATTTCTCATTTTGTTTCCTATTACTTTAATTGTATATATATTGAATGTATCATCTATCGTGGAAAATTACTTTCGTCTCTGTAACATCTGCAGGACGCTATTATAGCAAAGACTAATGCATCTGCTGATGCAGCTTTTGCTCTCCCCATTTTTTATTCCATTTCATATTCACAAATTTCAAACCTGGGTTCCTAGAGCAATACTGCTAAACCCACTGATTTCACTGGGAAGGGCAGGTGCTCAGCGACACGACAGATCTGGCCATTTTTGTTTAGGTGTCTAACTATGCCTTTACTAGCTTAGATATTTGAACTCAATGTTTTTGCTGTGGGAGCATTAATCTTGCATCTCAAGTGTACACTAAATTCCATTTTGCTTCCTCTGTCTCAATCTGTTAAAAATTTGGTTCCATGTTTTTATTAATACCATTCAGCAGAGGGGTTTTATGTTGTTTCACCACACTGTCAACCCACTGCTTGCTCATTGGTAATTCCAGAATGATCTACATGTCCCATATAATGTTTATTATTAGAAGATGAATTTAACCCTTATGCTGAGACCAATACTTACAATTTCTTTGCATGCCAGGTTTGTGTGATTAACACTGAGGCTAATTTATTCTGTGACTGGCTCTGCTTAGTCCCGTGACTGTCTGTGTGCAGCGCATGCATATCATCCCCAAATGCCTTGGTACACATGTTAACAATGGGAAAAGTACTTGGTGGAAGAATGTAACTTTCAAACTCAGCTGCTGCAGTTGGCAGAGGCCAACTCCCTTCGTCCACAATTTGTCTTACTTGATCTTGTGACTGCCTGTAGAAATGCCACAAATTGTTTTTCTTGCATTTTTCACCTGCAGGACTTTAAATTAGAGGCAGGAAAAGCATTTCAGCAGTATTGAAATAAATGTTTTTCTAATTGCATGCTTTACTTTTTTTAACTGAATTTTTCAAAGCATTCATTTAAAGATGAAAATACTCTAATTGGGAAAAAGAAGGAGGTAGGAAACTGCAGAGTTCCACATGCTGAGTTCTTTTTAATCCTATTTTTAGGGGAGTAAAGACAGTTTGCTTCCCTTCAAATGAGCTGTCAGTTTACACTCCAAAGCAAGTGGAAGTCTTTCTGAGAGCCATAGAGATCCTGGGACATCTGCCAGGGACAAAGACATTCATGACAAGGTTCAGTACCTGGTCTTACTTCCTGCCTTTTTCTATTCCACTCAGTAACACCACCACACCCCAAGGGCTGAATGCCACTTGTGAAGTCAGGGCCAAGATGAATATTCAGGACTGGGCCTGCAAGTCATTTTGCCCACTCCTCATATGTACCAGAAGTTCCTTCTCAGATCCCATTTGTAATAGAACCTGCCTAGTGACAAGGCCTGGCAAGATAATGCTTTAGAAACATCTCAAATTTATGTGTGTGTGTGAAGGCCAGTTTTTTGTGCTAATAAAAATTTATGTATATATATGTATAAAACATATTGCATATCCTTAGAAAATTAAGCATGAGCTATTCTGGTTTGCTTAATCCTAAAAAACCCTGGGCAAAACAGAATCCGGGTTAGAAGTGTTGAGAACATTTCCAGAAGCACCGAGCCCTGACTTGCAGCTCCCATTCCATTGTATCCAGTTTCTGAGGCATCATCTCCAACTATGTGTGCCTGTAAATTCTTACAGTATTTGAATCTCTCCTATATTGTACCTTTGATCAGATCGGGTTCCTTAAAAAAAAAAAAGGAATGGCTTTAATTTTGTAATATCTTTGGTAAGTAATAATGATCACCAAATCTATTAAGGAATAAATCTGGTTATGACAAGGAATGAATCTGAATCATAGAATCATAGAATCATAAAGGTTG
>VZRE01015918.1:0-16409 GCA_013396775.1 Cephalopterus ornatus
TGCCCTTCTCTGGACATGCTCCAGCATCTGAAGGTCTTTCTGCAGTGAAGGGCCCAGAACTGGATAGAGGACTCGAGGTGCATCTTCACCAGTGCTCAGCACAGGGGGACAATCACATTCCTGGTACTGCTGGCCACACTATTCTTGATACAAGGCAGGATGCCATTGGTCCTTTTGGTCACCTGGGCACACTGCTGGCTCATGTTCAGGTGGCTGTCAACCAGCACCCCAAGGTCCTTTTCTAAGGACCTAAGCTGCTTTCCAGCCACTCTGTCCCAAGCCTGCATGGGGTTGTTGTGGCTGAAGTATAGGACCCAGCACTTGACCTTAAACCTCATGCTGCTGGTATTGGCCCATAAATCCAGCCTGTCCAGATCCCTCTGCAGAGCCCTCCTACCCTCCCACCCAACTTGGCGTCATCTGTGAACTTATTGAGGGCACACTCAATTCCTTCATCTAGATCATCAATAAAGATATTAAACCACTACTGAGCCCTAGGGAACACCACCAGTGGGTGTTCCATTCACCATCACTCTCTGGGCTCGGCCATCCAGGTAGTTTCTAACCCAGCAAAGAGTGCACCTGTCCAAGCCAGCTTTTCCAGGAGAATGCTGTGGGAGACAGAATGAAAGCCTTTGATGAAGTCCAGGTGTGCAATGTCCACAGCTTTTCCCTCTTCTACTAGGTGGGTCACCCTCTGATAAAAGGAGATCAGGCTGGTCAAGCAGAACCTGCCTTTCCTTAAACCCATGCTGGCTGGGCCTGATCCCCTGGTTGTCCTGTATGTGCTATGTGATCATACTCAAGATGATCAGTTCCATAACCTTCCCTGGCATCCAGGTCAGGCTGACAAGCCTCTAGTTCCCTGGATACTCCTTCCAATCCTTCCTGTGGATGGGTGTCACACTGGCCAATCTCCAGTCGTCTGGGACCTCCCCAGTTAACTGGGGCTGATGATAAATGGTAGAGAGTAGCTTGGCGAGCTCCTCTGGTGGCTCCCTCAGTACCCTTGGAAGGACCCATCTGGTCCCATAGACTTGTGAGTGTCTAAGAGGCGCAGCAGGTCCTCAACAACTCCCTCCTGGATTGCAGGGGGTCTTTTCTGCTCCCTGTCCCTGTCTACCAGCTCAGGGGGCTGATGGCCCCGAGGATAACTGGTCTTACTGTTAAAAACTGAGGCAAAGAATGTATAAAGTGCCTCAGCCTTTTCCTCATCCTTGGTGACTGTGTTCCACCCCCCAGGTCTGACAATGAATGGAGAATTTCCTTGGCCCTCCTTCTGCTGTTATGTGTTTATAGAAAGGCTTTTTACTGTATTTTACACCAGTGGCCAGATTGAGTTCTAGCTGAGCTTTTGCTTTTTTAATCTTCTCTTCATATGATCTAACAACATCCTAGTCCTCTTCCTGAGCTGCCTGCCCCTTCCAAAGGTTATAAACACTCTTTTTTAACCTGAGTCACTGCTAAAGCTCCCTGTCCAGCCAGGCTGATCTTCTTCCCCCACAGCTTGTCTGTTGGCACATGGGCACAGCCTGCTCCTGTGCCTTGAAGATTTCCTTCTTAAAGTACATCCAGGCTTCCTGGACCCCTTTGTTATTAAGAACTGTTTCCCAAGGTACTTTCTGAACCAGTGACCTGAATAGGCCCAAGCCCACCCTCTGGAAGTCCAAGGTAGAGGTTTTGTTGATTCCCTTCCTTACTTCACCAAGAATTGAAAATTCTGTCATTTCACGGTCACTGTGCCCAAGACGGCCTCCAACTACCACAACTCCCACTAGCTCTTCTCTGCTCATAAACACCTGGTCTAGCAGAGCACCATGTCTGGTAGGCTTAATTACCAACTGTGTCAGGAAGTTATCTTCCACACACTCCAGGAACCAAGGTAGTTATTTTATGACCTCTGGCAGAAGAACCAAATTGTCCAGTGAATTGTAGCCTTAGTAGTAGTGGTATCTCTGGCCTTGTCAGAAGAAAAATTTCTTCAGAGTTTTAGAAGATGACATCTTTGGTTATTGTCTTAAATACAGCTTCAGACTGTATACACACTACAAAAATATGGGAAAAATCACTCTTGCTGTTCCAAAGTACTTAAGACACGTATTATAGCTACACCAGGAGTATTTTACTGGCGTCAAGTATGAGTATACTGCCTTTTCCTATTGCTACATTTGGCACAAATTAGGTTGGCTGTAATCTAGTTTTTCCAATCTAATTACATCTGTACTGAGGTGACCTGCAGCATTCTGTCAGTAGAGACTGTCCTCTTTCACCCCCCTGGCTGAAACTGTGGCAAATGAGACCTGAAGAGGTCCTCGTTGAGCATTATGCACCTCTCTCATCTCTCTCAAGGGCTCCACAGAATCCCAGCATTACTAAGCATCACTGACAGAGCTGTCTAGAGAGCTTGTTTTTCTTTTATGTTACAGTTTCAAGCACAGGGTCAAGAAAGTGGGCCATCCTTTCCTGACTGAGATTTCCCAGTCTTAGTTTAGCAACAGGATGAGAAGAAGGCAGGGAAAGATCTGATCCAAATTGGGCTTCCGAGTTTTTTTGATCTTTCCTTGTCCTTGTTCCAAGTCCGTGTTTAGCACAGCTGACATCTCTAAGATAAGGGATACCCCAGATTTTCATGACCTCACACTGTACCTATTAAGGACTGTTTCACTGTGTCCAAAGACTGCTTCATAAACAGCATCTTTGCTTAAATGATGTCCTGGCTGCCAGATGTGGAAGTTTATCCACTAGTATACATGGAAGACGTGACAGCCTCTTGGGATTTTACAGGCTGAGTCATTGGATAGTGACTAAGAATGATTATTCACCGGTAGCTGACAACTAAACAATCTTCCAGCCTTCTGGAACAGCATCCATCAAAGCTTTGCAGAAAGTTGACTTTAACCCCATATTTAGTTATCAGGTTTTAGGTTGCACATTATGAATAACATTGTGATTCAGATGTCACAGAGATGTTCAGAAACCTCTTACCATATGAATTCCTTGTCGTAGTTATTAATCATAACATTCCCAGAAGCAGATCCTCCCATACACCATGACAGTTGAACGCAGGTGGTGGAAAGCAGCCTTCTCCCACCCATTTCCCAAGTAGTCAACAGAGGGAAAAAAATTAAGAAGAAACCTGTAGCTACTTCCTGTGAACAGGAGTAAGGGCAGTTATTCAGGACTACTGTCTCTGCCATGCAGCAAGGATAATAATTTTTCATAGCTCTGATTATCAAAATAGGGTGATCTTCCTTTGCTGTCTCTGGAGTTTGTTGCACTGGTGAAAGAGCTGTCTCCATATCCTGAGTGAAGATACTAGATCTAAACGTACGAATTCTTTACCTTCTGCATACTTGGGGGGTCTCAAGAGGTCACAGAGGTGGTTCTGCTGTGCAGAACAGCAGGCACATGAGAATATGCAAAGGAAACTCCCTCCTCTGCAACCACCTGCTCTGCATGAACAAGCCCTGCCTAGAACACTTCAAGGGGCAAGGATAGAGATCCTGCAGAAAAGCCTTTGGGACATAAAGATGACTTTGAAAACAAGTACCGCTGCTGTAGCCTGAAAGGCATGTTTTTTCCGGCCGAATACATCTGCTGCACCAGCATCCAAAGTGCACACAGTTTGAGTGGGACGTTGGCAGTGGAAGAAAAGGGAAGAAAAATAAGAAATTATTTTAATTCCATGTACAAAAAAAAAAAATTAAAATTTAAACTTTATTTCTTCTGAACTCCAATAAATACTTCTTAAAAAAAAAGCAACATTGTTTGAAATTAAAAACTCTAAACTGAAGTCATTATTACTGTGAGTTTTTTAAAACTCGTCCTACTTGAAATCTGTAACCCTCCTAAAATTACTGTCACGTTCACATGAGAAATACCTAAAATGCCAAATATTTGTGGGATAATTGCTGTTTACTTGACATTTGTTGCTGCCCTGATTTCAGCAGACATACGCTTGCACAGTTCAACCATTAAGCTTAACATCAGCCACTTTGCAAAGTTAAATAATTCAGCTGTTTGCATTTGCTTACTAATTGCTGAGAGCAGCCATCCACACAAAGGATTAAGTGACTATTATTCTTCAGAATAATAAAAGTCTTATTCTGCAGGAAGTCTGAAAAACGTCATTTGTTACTTTCATGTATAGCTTCTGTAGGAATAAGTTAATGGAGTACAGCAAGTTAAAAATATGTTTGGGCCTATATGTCAAATTCCACCCTGATGTGCTTTTAACTCCAGAAAAACATTTTGGAATGGAAGTAGCAATTGGCTCTTAACTTTCATCTACTACTACTGAACTGCCATGTTACTAGTAGAATGAAACAGCTCATTTAAAGAAAAACAAAACAAACCAAATAAGCCATCAAGTCCAAAAGCGTTTGAAAGCTTGCAGTAGGCATTTATGAAGACTGGAGACTCTTCTGTGATAGGGGTGCTGAAAACAACACAGCAATATATAATCAAATGAATACTTTATGAGTCATTATAAATCTGTCTTGCAATGGTGCCTAGAAACTAGAATTACATTCTTTTCCTAAACACTTCTAAGTTAGTGGAGCTTATTTCAGAATTTTTACAAGCAGCTGGGACTTTTAAAAGATTTCCTTCCCTTTGCATTGATAACTCCTCCATAGAGTTCATCAGTAAGAAATCAAGGAATACGTCTTGAGGCAGTAATTTTCAAAGTGTTCTATTCAGATTGACTAATCTGCTATGTATACATCTCAAGGGTTCTTTCCCTGGTTAAATAAATACAGAGGCTTTCACTAACTCTTGCACTTGCTGCTCTGCAAGTAGCAATGACACTAATTTAGCAAAGGAAAAATGGTTACACTGAATTTAGCAATAAATTATTAGATGGTATCTCTGCACAAATAAAAGTAATTTTATTTCCTTTGTAGCTTTCACAAAGGGTTGATGTCTAAGGCTGTGGTTCTTTGGTGCACCTTAGTGACATACACAGGGCCTCATAAGCAAGGGGCTGTGTCTGCACAGCAGGGTGTGATGTTGTGGTGACACTGCTGTGGATAGCAGGAGATGCAGCTGAACAAGTGCAGTGCCACAGCTCCACAGGTGACTTGAACTTGGAGTAAGTTGCCATCCAGATGGGCAGGCCAATGAGCTAGTGCTGGCTTAGAACTGCCTCCTGGACCATCACTCAGCAACTCCCTGTTCTCAGTCGTGCTTTCAGAAAGACATGTGTTTCTAAAATTACATCTCACGACCAGTGTGTGCATCCCTGGGCATGTTCTCCAGAGAGGTGTAGAGCATATGTTTATATATGGCTGAAGTGTGCCTGCATTGTGATCTCTAACCTTGACAGACACCTTTGATGGAGGTGACACTGGCGAGTCCTGCTGGAGGAAGGATGGATTCAAATGGATGGCTTAGGCATATAGAAACTCCCAGAAGCAGTCATCTCTGCCCTTACTGGTGGGAACAGCAGTCTCCAGACCAGTTTTGCAATTTCAGCATTTACTTTGCTTCCCATGGCAGCAGCAGCATTGCCTTGGTGTAGCACCTGTTGCTCACCTTCAGGCAAAATTCAGTGTTGCCCCAACGTCTGAGAAAACCCTCCATAAATATCACAGGCTTGTATTGTTCTGCAATACTCATGGACCTGGATTTCTGAGTTAGCTACTTCTGCACATGCCTCGGCAATGCTTCATAAACCCTCATGGCTTATAACATCTGCTGTAGGGTGTACATGCATTTGCTGCAATTACTGTAGTCTAGGGTATGCTGGAAAAAGCCTCGCTTCAGAGAATCTCTCAGACTTTACTCTTGTTTTGCTTTTGACCGTAAAATCCACTGAGCTTCTGTTATTCCAAGAAAAGGTTTTTCGTCTGTTCGCTCTTGTGTAATCGTTGGTCCGCAAAAAGTGTTTCTTTCACATGATTGTTTGTCTATATACCTGTGTCATCTGCAAAGCTGTCCATGTTGCCCTGTTCTGGTAACAGAACTGGCTCAGAGCAATGCGTGGCTTGTGATCAGTACTGGTAGTTTTGAAAATGCGTTTGAAGCCCTTTCGATCCAGGCACTACCTATTGTTTAGAACTGAGTTGTGCAGGAGCCAGTTTCTGTCTTCTGGGACTTCTTTTCTTGCAGAACTGAAAAGGAGAAGCGCTGGCCAGGTTTTATTTTAAGGTTACATTCTTACAAGATCAGTATGTGATTAATGACAGCTTTGAGCTTGTTATAGGCATGATCAGTCTATGCTGTAAATGGCTATAAACAAAGCAGGAGAAGGTAATGTAGCTAATTCTAAGCCAATGTTTATAAACAACCTGTCAAACTTTATCACTGTTGGTTAATGTCTACTAATAATGTATTAATGCTTTATAAACTATTTATAAATGGAACTGTAATATAGGAAGAAAATTATGCAACTCAGTTCTATGCTCGTGGTTAAGTAGAGAATCTTCTTCTGCTCCTAAGCCTGCAGGGCTATTTCTTCTAAAGTCCAGAGAAGTAGTACTGCACAAACGCTAAAGGTTATTTGCCTTGATAAATGCAAAGCTGCTATGCTGACATGAAAACAAAAACACGCCATTCACTAGGTTCTGACTTGGTACCCACCTTCTACTAATTGGATTCCCCCTAATACTCTCCTCTGATCCCTCTCCAAATGACTGAATGCCGAAAGTTTGTAATATTTAGTTGCTGCTCCCAAGTGTCATGTTGGATAAATATACGGAGGATAACTCTGCTGTGTAGTTATAAGTAACCAGATCACACTACATTTGATCTCCTAATCCATGAAGAAAGTAAAGTGTTGCTGAAGGGGAAGTGATTCACTGGCCTTAAGTAAAGAAATGAGCAGACAATCCCCTGGAGTTGCTACCAGGAAATGTTAGACTCAGGTATTTCAATGAAACTCAGCACAGATGAGTGTAGCCCTTGGTCCCTCCCTTCCACAGGATACCTGCAGCAACAAAATTTAAAATAAATAAATTGTTGATGTCACTTCTTCTTGCAACTCAACACTGTTTTGTGCACGGTTCAGTCTATTGGATGTGTAATAGGAGTGTGACATTTTATAAAATCATATTCACTAAAAAAAAAAAAAGATCAGAATAGTGCTGTGATAAATATATGAGGACAATAGGAAGCAATAAATGTGTTTCAAAATGTTAACTAAACCCATTTTTCATATTTGTCCTTTATAGCCAAATCCCCAGTATCCATGAGCGGATCACACACTTTGAGAATTAACCATGCTAAAAAGTAAAACAGACTCAACTTTTTTTTCTTTCTCTACACTTGTGATCCATTTTATGTTGGTTTTTTTTTTTTTTCCGAAGGTAGCGTGTTGTGCTAAGGGTAACCTAATTTACAGACAAAATAAACTGTTTGCAGAGTCCTTTACGCCCCATCCCCAGTATCTGGATTATCCAGCACTTGCCCTGGATATCTGACAGCCGACAATATCTCTACCCTACCTCAATGCCCTGTGCTTGCAAAGGAGTGACTTTAATGACGTTCAACAAAGGCCAAACTTCTTCACAGTGCAACAACTTGTGACCTAGCAATGGGTCTCTCTTGTTGGCATTCCCCAGCCTCCAGCCAACACCACTCTGAGTCCCTACTTCTTTTGTTACCCTTTGACTACACCCAGCATCCCATAATCTGGGAAGGGAAAGCCAACATGAAAGTGAATGCGTTCCCTAAGACATGTTTTCATTTTCTTGTTTTTTTCCAGTTTGTTGTGAGCTGTATTTTGTTGAGGCTGATAAACAAGGCAGCATTGCTATGTATAAATGAGGCAGTTGAACTCTCAACATGTGTTCAGGGTCATCTTGAAATTAACAGATGAGGGACTGTATGACCCATTGAGTTGTTTCTGACGGTGCAGTGTCACTAAAAAGAATGACCTGTACTGTTTGTCTTCGTCTGCCAAACATAGTCATTAATATCAGACAAGACAGACCATCTCTTTTAGATTGTAATGCAGTTTCTTCATAAGTGATCTGAACATCATGTATTACTGAGCTGCACTTAGGTGGGGAACATAAGTGGTTAGGTACATGCAATATGTTAGCACTAGAGAAGCTAAAGAAGAAAGAGAAAAAGGTGACCTTTTTCTTTTTTACTACAAAAACGTTTTGTAGTAAAAAGTCTAAATTTGTGTGTAATTTGTTTTAATTAAAGGTTTGTCAGAGGAACTTGAAAATTCACTGTCTCTGCTGCAAAAACAAGCACTAGGAAAGAAATACTGCATGAACCACATCAAGCAAGCAAATTAAAGGAATATTTTTTTAAACCATGTGATCTACGTTATTGCCAACATTTGGATGAGACTAAAATTTTTTTGCCAGTCAGTGAGACACAGGTTCCTGGGTGCCTACATACCCTTGTCTGAAAAGATACCAAAATGGAGTTAGGAGCAAGTGTCTCCTAGTGCAGCAGAGCACAGGACATTGGGACATTGGCAGGCCACAAGCCTGGACCCAGCTATCTTCCACCAGCTGTATGTCGCCCTGCACTGCACACATCAAAGGCACACTTCAGCTAGCTCTGCAGAGATCACCAGTGTTTGCCATAAGGGGCTGCAAAATGTAGCAGATGAACTTCTGAGTCCTCTTAGAGATCTTCTCAAGCCAAGGCAGATGGTGCTTGTGATGTACAAAGAATAAACTTTGATAGCATTTCTGTGTTAACTCGTGGTCTGTCCGGCCCCTCTGGATAAAGTGACGTGTATGACAGTTTTGGAGGATCTTTATTAACTACCATGTAAAGAAAGAAAGGGGGAAATGTGCAATATTCTCTTAAATGTCTCTTTTGGTTGTGCTTCCCATTAACAACTCACGATGTTTGACAATTGAAACAGCTCTGTTTAAAAATGTTCCGGTCTGGTTTTATGGGAGATGTGATGGCATCTGACACCTGTAAACAACACATCAGACAATTACACTCACTTCAGAATCAAGAAAAGCTCTCCTCCATAAAAAGTAATGGGAAATCACCCATCACTCCACACCGTTCCTTTCATTTTCCCCACTGATTTCTGCTTTAGAGATGGCCAGCCAACTCTGCTCATCTGCTCATATTCTCCTGTCGTGAACTCTCTGATGGACTCCATTTTGTGTGAGAATGTGACTTACAGACTAGCTCCTTGATGAGTTTTATTCTAGGCCATCTGCTTCTATGAAAATGCAGAGCCTCACCAAGTCATTTGGGTCTCCTCTTTGCAGCTGAGTGGCAAACTGTGCAAATCATCTTCACAGCAGTGCTGTGACCCGGGTCAAAAGCACTTTCCTTTCAAACAGGAGTCTTTGGACAGTTGTAGACACTGAACCTTGTGCTCTCAGTGTGGTGAATGGGTTTGAAAACCATTGATCAGAGCTTAAAATGAGACTTTTTAACACCTTGCCCATTAACACAGGCAGAGCTGCTCACTCCTAGTAGCAGCCTGGCTGCCAGTGAGGAGATGAGAGTAATGATGCTAGCACTTCTTCATAGGCAGCTCTGTCATGGCATTAGCAGCACCAGGTTTGCATTGAAACAGAGGAGTAGCTGGTGTCAGAGATCCAGTGCTGCTTTGCACTCACTTTCGCAAAAGTTGATCACTGAGGGAAGTGTAGAGCAAGCACTTTGACAACCAACTATGACAGTCCTCTAAAAGCTCAGAAGGGGCTTCAGTGCAATGAAAAATGAGTGGAAAAGTCAAATTAACAAACCTCCGGAGTTTGGAGCACTTTAATCCTAAAGCCAGGACCCAAGGTCTGCACACCTGGAAATTTCTCCGTTTCTCAACTACGTTAAAAAAAACAAACTTCTTTCTTTGTCTCTTTATTTTGTTGAATGCAAAAAGGAACTAATAGAAAAACTCTTTACCTAGGTCCCTTACTGTTCTGGATCTGGATACAAGAGTATTTTGTAAGGACTGTTTCTCTCCCCATGGGCTGATTTTTTCTAAACCAGCAAATTACTGAAACTTCAGCACAAACAGAAAGCTACATGATTGTGATTCTTTCTGATGAAAGCAGAGGGACTTAAAACATATCCGTGCATTTAAGGAACATTGCTTATGTTTATGTAAGAAGTTGACAATTTCTACACCAAACACGGACAGATTTTAGCTGTAGTACTACTGAGAGAAACATGTTTTCCTGCAGTTCCTGAGATCGCAGATGTCCTGTGCTGATGTGCCCACCACATCTGCTGCAAAGGTCAAAGCTGTAGCAAGTGGGATTTCTGTCTTTTTTGAGGGGGGAAGTGTGGTACCATAAAGAAAGCAGGGAGGGGACAGAAGCTGTATAAGTCACATAGCTGCCTCCTAGTTGATGGGCAATGCAGTGGAAAGAAAAGCTGTCTTTCCTCCATGCCACGTACGCCTTCCTGTGATTAGTAGTCAGCACACAAAGATCTGCCATGTGCTGTGCATCAGAAGTCCCACACAGTGGTGCAAAGATAGGGACTTGATCCTTTGCTGTGTTGCAGTAATGGTCATTTATATACTCTGAGTCCGATGGCAGGGCCTGAGGAACAAATCTTTGAACCAGGATTTTTCAATGAACTTTGGGGTCTCCATCCAAAATTGCCTCCCTTCTTCTGAAATTCTGTTGTAGTTACATATAACCCACTAGGAATTTAATCTCAAAATGAAAAAGTTACCCAGTTTTCCTACACAGCACTGGGTTAATTCATTGGGGAAGTTCTCCCTCTATCACACAATGAAATAATGGGACGCTGGCTCCATCCATCCTTCAGTTCAGCCTGTTGTGAAATTATCAGTCCTATTTCTCTGAAAGAGTATGTGCAAGGAAATTACACTGCTGCTTCATGAGTGATTAATGTTACTAAGTTGGAGAAATGAGGTGACATGGCCATTCAGTGCATCCTGCATTTCAATTTGATAAATTAAGCCAAAGTAGATTCAACTGTATTTTGCCTGGATTTTTCCAATTTCTTTTAAGTCAGGTACCATTTCTTTCCTAGGTTTTAACTTTAATTTCCCTTCCCTCTTTCTCTCCCTTTCCCTCTCCCTCTCCTTGTAAGAGATCATTTTTTCTCAAATAAAGACTATTGTCAAGGCACTTTTCCCAAAGTCCTAGGGCCATCTGAATCTCTTTTCCTAGCTAGCAGAAGGCTTAGGTTTCTGCTTCAGCGTAAGTCCTTAGCTGATATTTACCTGGTGAAGAAGGAGTGCAGTTGCTTTGCTGATCTCAATCCATTATACAGAATGATAGCTGTGTTCCATCCTGTCTTGTTCAATGGCAGCAGAGCATGCAGCAGCGAGCAGCTGCCCCAGAGGACTCTGAAATGCCTATGCTGGGCTCGATTAGGCTGGTATAGCATTAGAGCTAGTCGTTCACCGCAAAATCCACCTTCCTGCCAAAGTTTTGCAAGCCCAAAGCTTGTGATGTGTACTTGTGCCTTGCACTGTACTCATGTATTTCACTGGGATATTGTTGGTTTTCCATTTTTCTCTGAAAGCAGGAAGGTCACTATCTGAAATCAGTAATGGCTCAAATACAGGGAAACTTTGTAGAGTGCGTGGGAGGTAAGCACCCTGTAAAAATGATAGTCATTTATCTTTGTTAACAGTGTTAAGGGTGTTGCACAAACTTGTAGGAAATTTCCAACCAGGTCAAAGCACATCACTCCTACACCCACCTTGCATTTTTATTGTAGCTCTCACAGGACACGAACTGTTGCAAAATGACCCAGAGCTGCATCACAGCACAGCAGCAGCAGCACAGCCAGTGCGACTGATGCCTCTTCTTTTAACTGCGGCTCCCCTAGCCCTCTTACTAAATGAGGGTCCTAGCTTCAGTGCAGAGAAAGAACTAGTTCATACCTGTGATTTGGGAGAAAATATTTAAAATACAATCTGGTAAACAAACTACAAAATGCCACTACAAAATACTCAACAGTGTTTTGTGGGTTTGTGATTTCTCAAGCTAATTTCAAAACAGAAGGGGATAAAGGACATAGGCAAGGGAGTAGCTGACTCAGTTTTTGATTTTTGAACTCTTACTAATAACAGTATACTTTCCAAGGATTTCGACCCCCACTCCAACATCAAAATAAAACACCCACGTTTTTGAAATTGCTCCATCCCCACTCTGAGGCATATTCTTTTAAAACACAGAAAAATAGTGTTTCCTACTTGTTTTGCTAGATTCAGGGAATGACTCCGAACACTTTGGTTTTAACCAACCAAATGGGAACTGAACACTGTGGGATGGGTATATGAAGAAATATATTTTCACATAGGCTCAGGTGGGACTTTTGTTTTTATTTCTGTTCTTCTCCCTTTATGTAATGAAACTGAAAATGTTAAGAGAAACACACTATCTACCTATGAAAGACCAAATCCTTACTGGCAAAACTACCTGATTTGGGGTTCCTGCTGTCCTGGGACCAATTGCTGTTGGTTGTTATGACTGCAAGACCACATGTCACTATGGCCAATACAGCCAAATGATGGAGGGTTGTTTTCCATTCCAACAAGAACAGATTTATCTCTGAGCTGTTCATGTTTATTTTTTCTGTAAATTTGCTAATGCATAACCCAGGAAACTGGTACATGCTGTTGTTCAAGGAATTCTCATGAGGAAGTGCTTCCTTAAAGTGCCATCTACTTCATGTCTTAGCAGATCCCCAGTCTGCTGGACCTATCTGTCTCATATGAATATCCTGCCCTGTTCCAATAGGGAATCACTGGTATCCCATGCAGATAGTTGAAAATATTTTGAGGTGACAAGAGTGGAGCAGTATTAACCTTCTCACAATTCAGTGTTTTTTCTTAAAAGTTGAATCAACTTGCCAAAGCAGCTCTATTATACACACAGGCAACTCTGAAAACATCTCTGTTAAAACAGGGGTAAAACAAGAGGACTTTGTGCAGCACCTGTAGTATGAGATATCGGTACAATGCTGCGCATATCAGAACAAAGACAATAACTGCACTTTCTGGATCCACTTCCTCCTACTTAGGGGAAAGGGTACCACCATCCCAGGGACAGCATTGCTTTCACTTGTAGTCAGAGCTGAGATGGACACATAGTGCCCATCCCTTGCATTGTGTCTGGCTCCAGTGGGCTGAGAATGTGCCGTCTCAAATTACATGCAGATAAGATAACCCTGAAGGCCAAGTTCGCTAGATCTCCCCAAATGATTTAGATATCTGCTTTACTGAACTGACACCCAAGGAAGACATCACAGCTGCTGACTCTTGATGTATAGAAAACAGTGTCTCTCCTTGGACTGTAATTCTCAGTCCCACACACAGATCTGCCTGCCACCCACTGCCTGTACGTTGTCTTCCTGTCCACTTTTTCTCTGACATCATGAGTCTCTCCAAGATATCTGGCACCTCTAGAAAGGGCAGGATTGTTTTACCCTTTTACTGGACTGCCTGGTGGGAGAGAGGAAGTGGTGGGAGGTCTGTACTGGCATAGTACAGCAAGTCCATTGTCTCTGTTTCACTGTGCTTTAGGATTTCTGAAGGGCATCCAAAAGGGGATTTCCCTTCCTAATGCAGAGTCCCGTCAATCTAGGAAGCAAAATGGCTTATTACACCCCGATGTTGGAGGGTTTCACACCTGGGGGAGGAGCTTCACTGGTTTAATAGAGACTGAGATAAAATAGTAACAGAGAACCATGTTCCTTCTTTACATCTTGCTGAGAAAAATTAATATTAAAGCACTAGACTCAGGTGGTGGAAAATTGGATTATATCCTGGGTCTCTGCTTGTTTGCTTTGGTAAATGCAATCAAATATATCAAAAGAAATTTATGAAGCAATACAGATCTCCCAACTACTGTCTTTCATGTGAAAACTGAGCTAATTATATGTCCCTTCTAGTAGTTTTTTTGCCAGCATTTCAGAATAAAGATTGAAACATGCTTTGGGTTTAAACAGCTCCCAGCATTATTGGAACCTAATTTTTGGCTGAGGCCTCACATTTGTAGTAGTGCAAAGAAATGAGTCATTGATGTCAATCTCAAAATTTCCTTAATCCAGTAAGGGTCTGTGCAGAAAATAAGGAGTTGGTCCTGTGCTCCTCACCCTTACCTCCCTGTCGCAATGTTCATGGGCATTTTATACCAAATCCTGTGCCTGTGCACGTCTGACCAGACGGATCAGTGAGCTAACGTGCCTTAAAAGTTAGAACTTCACAGTCTCCCAGAATAACTTTTCAGGGTTGGTTTTCTGACAAGGAAAAGAGCGCGTACAAGAGTAGAAGGGCAATACAAACTCTTAAGGAAATAGATTGCTGGGTATCAGTCCTAATCTTCACAACTAGAATAACTTCACATTGCTTCATGCTAAAGAATATAAATAATTCCTGATATAGAAAATCCATTTGCTTTGTTGAGTACAAGCCACATGTATGAATTGTGGTTATGGTTTTAGACACCCCTCCGCCGCCCCGCCTTTTGAGCAATGAGTGGGTGCTTTTTGGTTTAGTGAGTGTAATCCTTGGGTTATCCAAATCTGTATCTCTGTCTTCTCAATCTCATATAATTCTTCCAGCGTGTACTTGGAAAAGAAAGTAGCATTGTCATACTCCCAAACAAGCATGGTAATCTGCCCCACAGTTCCAAAGTAGAAGCAAAGTGGAAGATTCTACTGTCTGACAAAGATTATCTTCTGTTTCCTGTTTCAGGGACGAAAATGAGCAAAAGTAAAGGTCATCTGTGTTTATATTAACTATACAACAGTTCCACTATGTTTCGTAACAAACTTGGGTCATTATTTATCCACTTGTCCTTTATATCATTGCTTTGAACTCTCTGGGTTTGCTTATCATGATATTTCTAAAATCTGTAAACAGTAAGGGAAAAGTATTTCTAGTTTTCTAAATAGAGCATTAGGTCATTTTATTATCAGAGAAATATAACACTGCCCATCTGTTGTTGTTTCACATGTGGAACAGCAGGCAGCCTCCTCCTAACCGTTAATTATTTCAAGGAAGTCACTGCAACAACTTTGCCATATGGGCCTGGTTTCGTTTCTGTTCTTCGTGATAGCCTTCCCCTCAGCCATCCGTGAAGTATGGGTAGTGCTGCACCAAGAAAACAAACCCATTCACGCAAACCCCGGGCTAACAACCCACTCTTGATCCAATTTGCTGCCAATATTTTAGATTTTGTAATTGGGGCAAAGGTAGAGTTTCATTTTCACTAAGGACTTTAATACATTTCTCGGTTCAAAATCGAGTTTGCATCTTCCTTGAAACCTTTGGAAAAGGTGAGATTCTCCACTTTCTAACCCTGGGGTATCATTACCTGTTAGATCAATGTACTGCTTCCTGCAGCAAGACATCTCCCTTGTTACTCCCTTATACCATAAAATACAGGAGGGCAGTAATGAGGACAACTGGAATAATAGTTAACCAGATCCCAAAATCCTAGGTCCCTTTGTGGTTCACTGAAAGCATGTTCTTCCAGGTCAGAATGTGAAGAAAATGTTGAGGTAAACAGGTTCAGCCACAAAGTAAACAGAAAGCCGCTGTGGATAGAAGCTCTTCCAGGCAGGCATTGTATTTCTGCAAAGTATCAGAGCAGTGCTTAGCAAAGTTTGCTAGTCCTTGCAAGTGCTACAGTACCGCAGATAAAGAAGATGCTATTTCATACAGATAAATACAACTAAGGAGCTATCAAGTCCCTCACTCCCCTCTTATGTTTAGGTAAAATAGCAAATTGCATGTGAACTCCCTGCAACCTCTCACCTTCTCATATACTATTGTTCCTGGCTCCCAAAACCTCCCCTTTGCCGTACCAACTTATTCAGGCACATTCTGTGCCCTGAGAATCTATCACTTCCACAACATGAATAGCATGCTGTACATCAAACACCAAACTGTGCAGCAGGATGTGGCGCTTACATTTCTGTCTAAGCCTCAAAGAATTGACATTGAAAATGTCTAGCAAAACTCAATTATTAGGTTACTCTGAATGAAAGTGAAAATCAAGATACAGCTTGGGGGCACTTCTTGAGTCTCTGTGGGGTCTCTTTGCTTCTCAGGGTGTCTCAGGAGATCAGTATCGTCTGCAGCACACTGGGTCTACCCTTGGCCATGGGGGTTTTCTGGAAGACCTGTGGTCTCTCTTTCCTGGGAAAGATTAAACTGGGCTGGGGGGCACTGCTTACTTTGTTTTGATTTGAGGAGGGATTTGCCAGGGAGCCCTCCTGGGAAAACTGACCCCTCTCCTAGGGAGTTGCGATGTTCAAGAAGTCCCAAGCGTCTTTTAGGTGTCTTCTAAGAAATTTGTCAGCAGAAAGTTATAGGCATGGGAAAGAAAGACTGAAAAGATTTGATGGGCCAGCGGCATTCCCCAGACCAGGTTATGAGAACGCTTGCAATAGACTGCTTGTGTAGGTATTATACAGAATTCACAAAGGAGTGTGAACCCATGTGGACCAGCTGCACTAGGGTAGATTTTCTTTAA
>VZRE01015920.1:0-23575 GCA_013396775.1 Cephalopterus ornatus
GAGGGATAGGGGAGGGAGGCAAAAGGCTTTTGCTGGCATATATGCTATTATCTGGACTGCACCTTGGAAATGCAATGCGAATGGACATGCCATTTGTTTTTAAATCAAGGTTTTGCAGACATTTTGCCATATTTCACACTTGGTATCATATTTTAACATTTTGTCAAAGGGCTGCAAACACAAAGATACAAATTCACCTTTGAAATCCAAAACGAACAGAATGTCTTAGTGCAACAGCAGCAGAAACAGCAGGTGTGGGTGACGCTGCAATTCCATTACGTACCTCCAAAACACATTTTTCATTCAGAAGCAGTTAATGTTGCACAAGAACATGTCATTTTTTAAAGTATAACAATAGATTTTTTACTTATTTATATGTATCAAGGGATGTTAATGATCTATCATAGAAGGGTTAAGAAAATGTTATTAATTCATTTTCTAGAGAAAGGCCATATTTGATTATTATGCCACAAGCTGTACTGTTACTTCAAAAGTACGGTGCTATGCTGAAAGGGAACTGTAAAAATAGCTTCTGCAGAGGAAGGCCATCTTTACTGGTTCTTTAGATAGTCTGCAGATTGGATACACTCAGTGTGCCTGTAGGCAAACTGCAGTGGAAAAATATACTCTATGAGAAGGAGGTCGTCCCTGAATTCTGACTCTTTCTTTAACCTGAACAAGCTATTCCTCTCTGGAAAGCATAATTGCAGTATTACTCAGTCAACCCTTCAGTGTTCATTTGTGTTGTGTAGCGCTTTGAACTCTACATGAAAGCTAAGCAAAAAAACATGTTTTCCCTCCTCATTCCTCCTATTTCTATTTGTCAGCACAAAAAGTTGAACTTCCAGCTGCAACTCATTAAAGTTCTATTCTTTCTGCCAGTTACCATTTTCAAACATCTATTTATAGCTCTCCTGAAGCTATGTGCAGTCTGTAATGTCAGAAATTTGATGTTACAGATCTACATATGTGATCTTCCAACAGCAAGAAGATGGCTTAGAAGAGAGAAGCCATTCTGGCAGTTACTCTTCCTTGTAGGCCTAGTACTTTAAAGAAAGCTTTTCAGTCAAAGGGAGAGAGTGTTTTATTATGATGTAATATTTTTAACTTGTTTGCAGTTTTTCTTTTTTGCTTCTCCAAGTTTTTATACATGAATACAAATTTGCACCCTTTAAGCCTGCCTTCTCTTCATTCCTAACCTTGCAAGAAGCAAAATGCTGAACTGGAATTACTCTGTTCAGAATCACAGCATACAGCAGAGCTGTTCAAAACACCACTGAATGGGGGAGGAGGGGGTGTGCACACACGTGTAAATCAAGATTTGCTCTGTGTAAACTGTTGTGCAGTGCTGCACGTAGCATGGCATCTTGTAAGGAAAGGTAATGCTGAAGTAAACTCGCTCCTAAAGATAGAAGGCAAGACTCTGCATGCTGAGACAGGAAAAGTTTTGACATTTCTTCGGATTTCTTGTTGCTGCTTACTGGTGCTTGATACCAAAGGAATCCAACTCCACCCCTAACCCCAAGATCAATGCAAAGTATTATTACCTCCTTCTTTAGTATTTTATCTAGGATAGCCAACATACTGCCAAGAGAGAGCAAAGTTTTGTCATCTTCCACAAGGTCCACATAAAAGCCACTGTAAAATAAATTATATGGAGAAAAAGTAGATTAGAGGCAATAATGTTTTCAAAGAGGACACTGATAAAATACTTTGCAGTTAGTATTAATGGCATACATTTTGTATAGATGCTACACATTGGTTCTCAGAAACCTAGCTCTAGCAGGAAGATGACAACTCTTGTTGGCATGACAGTCTTGAGCTCTCTAAACCCATCTCTATTCTGCATTGGAAAGGAAACAAAAATGTCTGAAGATACTGAGGAAACAGAGTTCTGTCAAAATTAGACTAAGACAAGACAAAAAGTTGAGTCTCTCAAAACAGAGCAGTTTGATTTTTTTCCAGTTAAAAGTTAATACTGAGCTTTAAGGCACCTTCCTAGAAAAATCTCCTTCTGAATGAATACATTTGCATTAGCTGTCCTATCTCTCTTGAAAGAGTTTTAGGGAAAAGTGTTCTGATTGTTCCAAGGATTTTGAGGCTATGAGTGACAAAAAGCACAAATGCCCTAATTTTTCAAAGGAAGAATTTCTGGCCATAATTGAGGAGACTAAGGCAAAAAAGACGGCAGACACAGAGCTAGATGTACAGAGACCTCTGAACATCTTAATTATATTGAAAATTACATAAATAGGACCAACCTGACAAGAGTTTTTATTTCAGTTTTGTCCATTTCCTTCACCAAATGCACAGCTACAGGGAGAAAATGTGCTAAACCTGTAGAATCAGTTGTTGCTGTTTTGATGGGAGGCACTGGAAATAGAATACTTTTCATGTGCAATTCCAAAAACCTTTCTACTTTGACATTTTCATTGCTGTTAGTTATCTTAGAGTCATGTTCAGTGGAGAGATTTGAATTAGCCTTCTTTAGTAGATTTGATTTGGTGCTCAGATTTTGTAAAAATGATGTGTCTAGAAAAAAAGAAATAGAGAAGTTTCACAGGTATAAATTCCTAAGCAATGTGGTAATTTTTGGATATGCTTGTATACAAAATAGAGTACATTTGCATTCACAGTATGCATATTTACTTCCATGCACTAGCTACAATGTTTCCTGCCACAGATGTTGTGTTTTCAGTGCTACTACATTTGTTTTAATCTAGTGAAAGGCAGTAAATGATAATAAATCTTATGTCCATATTTTAGACACATAAAACAGCATCCTCAAACAAAGAGCTACTTTTTTGACATGATGTCTGCCGGCTTCAGAAGTTCTCTTCAGACCAGCTGAAGACATAGCCCTGAATGAAGCCTCACACTGCTTCGTCAGTCACTTGATGAATAACTGCTTGTTCAATTATTTTAATCCACTGGTATTAATTTTAATAATTTTAAAATTCTGTATGAATCCATTTATCAATCACATTTGCTTGAGGAAAGAGAAATTACCTTCATATGTCAACCATTTCCAGTAGGGTTTATGTGCTGCTCTCACATTCTGAATAGATTCAACAGCACTACAAAAGAAACCGGATTAACAGAATCAGCAATAATGAAAACAGAGGGAACATACCTTACTTCAACAGAAAAGCAAAACCAAAATATCCAACTGAAAATGAACAAGCTCTGGTCTCTTCCAAGAATGCAGAACGGAAAAATAAAGAGAATGAAAACCAATGGGCAGATTGCTTGGAAAGATTAGATTTAAGAGTCAAAAAAGAAAAGTGAAGAACCCACACAGCATGTATGCACATTTACACACCATGAGTGAAATCCCAACCCTGCTGCTGGAAGAAGCACACCTGTCTGAGTTCTCCTGTCTGTCAATGCCTGTCAGAGCTTTTATCTACACAGTTTAAAGACTTAATTAGATTCACTCCAGTGCAAGACAATCTGTTCAGGAATCAAGTAAATCACATTCCCTGCTATTCTTTGTGTTGAAATCTTCTTTTTATTACCACTTGTATTTGCAGCACTATGGTCAAATGGTCCTATTGTGTTAGCTATCATACATAATTCCAGTCATGTTCTTCCAGAAGGAACTCCATGTACTTCGAGATTATTTCTAAGGTGTTCAGGAGCTGGACTGATATACTGGATAAATATGTAACCAACTCTCTATTACCTAGAATGATAGCAACCTGAAATACTACAGTTGCTGGAGAAGAAAAAGAGGACACACAGGGGCTATGGGTTGTGCTGAGAGCAAAATAAGCAGCTTTGCTCCGTGAGTTTACCGAACACTACTCAACCCACAGCACATGTGTATCCGCTCTGCTTCCCTGGCTGATCTGAGCTCTGAGTTTTAACTAACACAGCAACTGGTAGGTGCTGCTACCCAAGTGCATGAGAAGCATTACTGCTGGAAAAAGCACAGGGCAGCTACTAAAGTGGGAGAGAGACTGAGGACAGAACACGGAGACATGGAGGAGATAGTACAGACAGGTAGAGAGAAAGACACTGTTTTGATGTGGGACTGATTCAGGCCCAAGGCTGAGAATGCTTTACTAGGTCAGATTAACACAGTCTTAGTGTCTCTGAAAAGAAGTTAGACTTGAAATTTAATTATCTTGGTACAGCTCTACACTATCAAGTGCTTTTGCACCCAAAGCCTCAATGCTCTAAATTCTAGAAACATAGGGATTCATCAAGTCTGGCTCTGTGCAGCATCAACTCTCATGAGAGAAAGGTTAGCTCCAGCTTCTGCTGTAGTGCAGCAATTGAAGTGGCCCTGGGGTCTGAAGAACTAATCCTTGCAATTGCATACTTTCCCAAATACTGGCTGTCAGTAATTGGCACTGCCTTAATTACAGCAGGATTGTTTTAGTCTTCAGTGAGATGGATTTTTACAGGATAAAAAGGCCCAAGAATAAAATGGCTTAGGGTTTTATGCTGTAAGATATCACATCTTGAAATGATTTCAGAAAGAAAAGTATACAAAACTGTACCTTGGATGGGTTGTTCTAAAATTCTTTATATGCTTACCTTCGACAAGGTGCCATTTCTCCAGTTATTTGAGGTACAGGATCTCCAAGCAAAGTTTTTACAGTCATGCAGACTGATTCAGCCAATGATTTCAAGTGGTATCCACCCTAAAAAAAAAGTTTTTTGTGTCAACTAAAGGAAAAGTACTTTTAACATCTCTCTGAATATCACAACAGAAAATAAATTATACTTTTGAAATATATCTGTATTTACAGAAACAGAAGATAATATGACAATACATCTAAGTCAATGACTTTCAATATGAAAACAATAAGTTAGTAGCTACCTGCTGTACTTCACAGGCATCTCATGATTCAACTCACTTTATCATGGTTCAAATAACTTCAGAAATTAGTCATGACTTTGCCATGAAAACCCTGGGAACGTATGCCTTCTCCACTCCCATCCACAACATGCCATCTTCAACAATTCTTGTGGAAGATTCCTTAGAAGGCAAATGCTATCACTGTCCTCTAAAATGTCTGTACAAGAGAAATCTCGCACCGCCTGACACTTTTAAGATGTGGTTGCCTAATGGTTTGGCAGACTTTGGAGACCAACATGGATTTAGACTGCAAGGTGGTATGCAGGAAGCAATTTATCACCTATAGAGCAGTCACCTCATCTGTAGTAGCAGTGGATGCTTATTTGCACTTCAGCTAGTAGACAAAAATATCTATAATAACCAGCTGGAAAGAAGGATGGTGGAAAAAAGGTCATGCAAAACAGAGCTCAAGTGAATCAACTAATAAGCAGTTCACTCTTGGAGACCTTGTTGGCAGCAATATTTCCACACACTTATTTACCTGAAAAGACATCATTTTTCTAATATGCAGCAGAAATAGGGAGTTGAAATCTAGATTTCAAGAGCAGAAAACATTTTTAATTGTTTAAAAAAAAGAATAAAGAAGAGCTCTTCAAGAGCTTGCATAGAGGCTTTTAATCAAAAAAGAGAATTTTGTAAGTGCTCCATTACTAACTAAGAGTATACTTTGGTTAAACCCTCCTGGAATAAGATGTACTTGTAAAATCATTGGTAATGCAGCCTATTCACTAAATACATTTTAATCAGTTTGGGACTGTCCAGAGCAGTAGACTAGTAACTGTTCACAAAAACTGAACAGATTTGAGAAGGGTATTTTTTTGAAGTTCAAGATATAAGAGGATTGCCAAATCTCACTTTTGCATTCCTGACACTCAAAACAAAGACCAAAAAAAAGGAATTATTTAATTATGAAATTTTGCTTCCTAGCTTGTAGTTTGCTCTAAATGGCTCTTATACAAAGACCTTTCCCCTGGGAGTATATTTCAGAAGTCTTTACCTCTAGGATGACACACAGCTTTCCATTAGCTAACTGCATCAGGAAATGGGTAAGGTGGGCAAAAACCTCAGGAGTGGCATTCATCTGACCCTAAGTCAAAGAAAAATTTTTAAGAAGTGAAACCTTGAATCAAAAACATTGGAATGAAACCCATATATATATAGGATAATCTGTCTTTACATTGTTGTAGTGTTTCATGAACTTGGGTCAGCTTAAAGATGCAAACAGGTATTTTTAGCTTGATCAAACTGAATTTCACTTATCAATCACAGGAAATTAAAGAGGTAGGAACATTTTCTGAACAGATTTGTGACTGACAACACAAAAAACACAAGTTACTTACTTCAGGGTCTCCAATTCCAGAATCATATCCAGAGGAGACAATAACCAGTTCAGGATCAAACTGTTATAAAACAGAGACAGTTGTAGTACATTCTCATGTCCTATTTTCAATTTTGTACTGATTGCAACTGTACCATGATCAACTGTTATTTCAGTTAGAACATGAACACAGTAAAGATTCTCCTTGAATAAATTATCCTGTCACACTATTTTCATCCCTGCTGGAGAAGTTGCAGATCATTATATTGAATATTTAAAAGCTAAAGTTCCATAACACTATTCAGTTCACCAGGACAACATCATACCAGCAGAAATAATGTGTTAACTCTGCTACTGGCAGTTACTGCTTCCTATAAAATATTCAACAGTATCTGCTTAAGAAGCACTTAGAAAGTGGTCTTTGGCAGAAAAAAATTACCTCAAAAGCCACTGGAAGCAACACATGGAAAAATGCAGCAAGATAATCTGAATTTCCCATCCCAACCTGGAAAACATGAGAAACACTGGTTATATTTTCCTGTTGGAATGACAAATTTTCTAAGGTTCTTCAAGACTTTAGGGAAAGATAGTAAAAGCTAAAGATTAAGGAATCTTACTAAGTCCAGTAAAATAAACTCCATTTAAGTAAAGTATATAAATATCCATCATTCTTAATCTTAAGAATGAGCTTCAGTTCTTTGCTAAACAAGAATGGATGCAACCATCTCCTGAAACACTTTCCAATTTGATGGCTAGGCAAGATATTCAAGTAAAAATGGATGTGTAAGTTTTTCTCTCCCTTCTATTTTTTAAACGTTATCCCATTCTGAGCCATCCTTTTCTGCAGACATTCCACTGACAGGAAGGATGTACACTCAGCTAAGACATCTACCAAGCAAGTGAAGCAGGGCACTCTCTCAGAAAGTGTTACATAAAGAACGAGATACAAAGCTATTGCATTTGCTTTCTTGTGCTGTAAACAATATTTACCTTATTCCAAGGCAAATTTATGTTAAAACCTTTTCCTTTTCCCAGACCCACAGCATCATAATCAGATTCTTTGAGTGATGGCCAGAATTCCTGATGTTCGTAACGATGCCAGGAGAAGTACAAAACACTGAAAAAAAAAAAAAAAGTCCAATTTGACAAAAAGATTCTGAAAATGACTTTATATCCTGAACCTGGTGACTGTATTGACTGAAAGCAAGAAAATAAAATTGTCCTTTCTCCAAGGACTTGGACTGTGGAAATCAGTACAGTAGGTCCTATGCCAAAATTAACCTAAAAATTAACCTGTCTTACATGTATGCACTTCATACAGATCAAAGATAAGGAATTTTCAAGGAATTTTCAGAACAGCACACTTGTTTCTAGAGCCTACTTACATGGATTTTCCAAAAACAATATAAAGCCCACATATTTTATCCAACTACTACTTGAAGATTTTATCTGAGAGATTCATGAATACAGAAATAGATGTATTACCTGGGTACTGGCAAACCAAGGTCATCATATTGCTTATTTTATGTTTCTTATTCTTTAAAAAAAATGTAAATCTGTTCTACTGGATTTTAAATTTTTCCCTCTATTTTATAACAAGTAAAAAAACAGTAACTACAATAGCAAAGCAAATGTTTTGCAAGAGTTTTAGAAGTTTAAAAAATCTTATTTGCTACAGAGGCAAAACAATCTTTAAACAGCTAACGTTAAAAAAAAAAAATCTTCAAACCTTGGATCCTCTTCAAATATATATTGAGTTCCTTGCCCATGGTGCACATCCCAGTCAACAATTAGGATTCTGTATAGATCAGTAAAAGAAAACATTCAGTGGAAGAACCACAGCATCTTCATCTACGGAAGGTACAAATGAAAAATGTTTTTCCAAACCAAAAGGAACACTCTAGACAATAATCTAAACCAGTACAACGTCAAACTGTTACTTGCATATGAAAGCTTGTCTAGAGTCAACCGTGTACTTACCTCTGTAGATCATATTTCAGTTTTGCATACTCTGCTGCAATAGCAACATTGTTGAACAAACAGAACCCATTAGCTGCATTTCTCTGGCTGTGGTGACCTGGAGGTCTGAACCAAAGTTTTATAAAGTTATTCACGATGAAAGAAACTTTGCCAAGAAATGAAAACTTTCTCAAACATTTCCTTACCTTACTAATGCCATTCCATTGCGCCCTTTTCCTGACATCACAGCATCCACCAGCTGCAAAGTTGCTCCTACTGCTAGTCTGGCACAGCGGTAAGTGTTCTGAAATAGAGAAACTCACAGTTGTCGTCAATTACTCATAAACTTAAACTAATCACACATCACATGCTTTAGCATCCCAACAGCAAATTGTCTTGACATAATTCTACCCAACTGAAGCTGTATGAAAACAGTTGAAACAGGACTTTACAACACAGGTTCCAATGTACTTTCCACTAGGATTACCTGTGATCACCATATCCGTTATAAGGATGTTCTCTGTGGAGCAGTTAAGAAATATGAGATGGGCACACTGAGTGAAATAACATAGCATCTTTGAAAATAAGAAACGAAATCAGACAGACACAAAACACAGAAGACTTCATCTTCATTACTTGGCACAACATTTAAGAGCAATTGTTACCACAATGTGATTAACAGGTCACTAATGGTCTACAGTGACATTAAGTGACAAAAACAGAGCTAAAATTAGAGTAGTGCACTATACTGGCATGATACAATTACTGAATAGATGACAGGACACTTAACCAATTTAAATTACAGCATTATACTAAACTTGAAATAGATAAAAATAACATAATAAATAAATGTGAGACTAAATAGCAAGAATTGTGTTGCCAGTTTTCCCCTACTTGACATCTTAGATGCAATAACACAAATACTTGTAACTCCCAAGAGAGAAAGCAGTTTAATTTACACACCGGATGAAAGAAAAAAGCATCATAATTTTCAGAGACTCTTTTCAGCTCCTCCTCATTCATTGTCTGAGTGCTTTTTGCCACTTCCAAGTGCTCTGAACTGCAGAGGACAGAGATATTAATACAACACTTAACAACTAGAATTTTTTTTAAAATGCAGAATGCAACAAGAAGTAACAGAATATATGTTAAAATGGGCTTTCTGTGAGGCTTTACGAGTCCAACAGGTATTCTGGAATGCTAGATGTAGGATATAGTGAAAAAAATAAGGAGCACTATGACATCAAAGGTTCTTGGATGTCTTAGGAGTACATGAAAATTCATGAATGACTTAGGATCAAGCTATGGTCCTGTTAATAGGTGTCAGGGCCCTGAGTGCATCCCTTTCCTCCTGGGGTTTGGCTGCTGTTTCCAGAACAAGCAGAGACAGCACAGCTGGCCACCTTGAGAGAGAGCACTAGAAGGAATCTCAGCACAGGCAGCCTCCAAACAGCTGTGCCAAGAAGCCTCAGCAGATGCTGACCCTCCTTCCCTTGGCTCTTGTTTCCAAGATAAGGCTCTTGCTCTTTGCTACACAACACAGCTGCAGTGTAGCCCAGTTTGTGTTCGGCTGTGAACCCCATTAATCTGGACCTGGACCCTGATCTGTGCACTGACTCTCCAGCTTGATTTCAAACCTGCTGTGTCACTATGGCCTTGTTGGGCAGAATAAACTCATGGCTGAATCCAGGTACCATCGCTGGACCTGTGCTGCTCACCCTGCTTGAGTATTGTGGGATTGTGGCCTTGTCCACAAAACTATTGCCTCTGTCTTCTCTGTCATCACTCTCTGTTTCCAAATCCCTTGCCTTTTGGAAAATGCTGCCCTTACCTCTCCCTGACAAGGGCAAATGAGCACACAAGCAACATGCAGAATCATCTGCAGCTGGCTGCAGAACCATCACACCAAGGTGACAAGTGCCAGAGCAGATTTCATTGCCATGACTGCCCAGAACAGGCTGGCTGCTGTTCCTCTGGACTCCACCGCTCCACAGAATTAGCTGCAAAGTATTTCTGTTCGGTCCGTTTTATCTCAAAGACGCTTGGAAGAAAGAAGAGGTTATTATCTTTCAAAAGAAATACCCATTTTTCAAGGTCTTGCCCCAGTTTTTTTTAGACATTTACTTTTATTCCTATGTATAAATCAGCACTCATTGCTTCAGATCCCAAAGAGTGAAAATGGGAACTTAGTGGAATAGAAGATTCATAATTCAGCACCTACACCATACTCAACATTATTCAACTAACTTTCAGTGTAACACATTTTCCATTGAAATCAATGGAAGTCACTGAATTTTGAAGCAGCCTTTTTCAAATGGATCAAAATATGGCCTGGAAGTACAAGCTCTGCTGTTTCATTGAATTAACCTGAATGGTAATGAAAGTTAAGTTTCAGACCTGTGAACCAACAGGATTTCCTCCTCACTTCCTTCTCTGGCAGGCACATGGACACATCTTTCCACAAGGTGATAACATTTAAGCTGCTCGTAGGAGGATGAAAGTCTTTCTGGCACTTCAATATCACAAATGGGACTGAAAATAAGCAATAATCATATTTCTGTAACATTATACAAGCCCAGCTAACAAATACAGTTCATAAAGCCTAGCTTTTAACTCCCCATTGTAAGAAGATTCATTACCCTCAAAGATGGACATGTGAGAGTAAAACAAAAATAAAATCTTCAAACACTTCTTGTTTTGGAAGCAAGTTAGAAATTTATTCTAAAATATGTAAGCAAAAAAATAGTTCTTAAAAAGAAAGCCAACCTATATAATAGCATCATATTATTCTTTCCTCTCTCACTGCCGAAAGCCACAATGCTTAACTACAGACATGGGAATGCTGAAATTAAGAACTGTAGAATAAAGTGAAGGTGAACAGAGGAGAAGCAGGTTTGGAAGAGAAGAAAACAGTGGATTGTTACCCTGAGCACTGCAAAGGAACTGGTCCAATTTACATAAATTTAAGCAAGTGGCATATACCAATTTCTAACTGAATTTAATTGATGGGTTTCAGCTGAGTGAGTGTATCTACATATTTCTTCCAAGATCAATAATACTTCAGCTTTATAAATAATTTAATTAGCTTAAAATACTTCGTTTAGGGGCCTATTCAGATGCCTCATGCTAATACTTCTTGTTAAGGCCTCTCAGACTAGAGGATACAGCTTCTCAAATCCAGCTTCAGATTATCATTACAGTATCTAGATACAAACTGGGAATAAAATAAATTTTTTTCTCCAAAAGGAGAATACCCATCACTAGGTATTCCCTATTATGTTTACAAAAAATGCATTTAGTTGGTACTTCTCTCACAAGTCCTAGTAAGCATCTATTTATAAAAAAAACAACATTGACTTACTCACTCCAAAGTAGTTTGTGAGTGGTCATCTCCTCATCATAAATCAGGACTGTTCCTGAAGCCATTGCTAGAGACTGAGCAAAACAAAAATCCCAAGACACATAATATCAGTCCAGAAGTAAACTTAACACAGTTAGTATTATACTAGCTAGTGAGAATGTAAGTACAGAGCATATCTGCTTGCATGACAATTTTGCACTTTAGACTTTGCACTTAAAGAACGAAATCAAAGAAAAACATTCGGGACTCAGATTTTGACAAAACTGAGGAGCAAGGCAGCAGTGCAAAGCTAATGCCATCGACCTGGAAACTGGATGCAGGCAGGCACGATTCACCACTACCCGAGTGCTCACGCAGTCGGCGCTGGCATTCCTGGTGCGGGTGAAGGCGGCACAGCCCAACCTCCCCAGCCCACCTCCCCAGCTCAGAGCCTTACAAGTGAGGTGGGGCTCTGAGCACGGGCCTCCTCCCTCCATCGCACACCGACTTACCTGTCTCGGCCGGGCGAAGCCAAACAGCTGCGTGTGAAAGCTTGTGTTACAAAGCCGGAGAGCACGAACAACAGGACCTCATACACCACGGCCAGAACAACTACAGGGATCTGTCGCGTTTAAAACTTCATCGGTCTTTCAAAGACCCAAGCGAGGCACTGAGGAGAGACGAAGAGGCCGACGAGCGGACGGCGGGTGCGAGGGCAGTGCCGGCGGCGGGGCCGCCGCACCCGAGCCCCGGAGCCGCCAGAGGCCGCGGTTCCCTGGGCCGCGGGCCCGCTCCGCCGTTCTCCTCCCGCCGCCGGAAAGCCGGGAAACCCCCGGCAACCCCGCGGCCGACCTGCGGCTTCCGAAAGCGGGAGGGCGGCGCGTCCCAGGCACGCGGCGCCAGTCCCAGCGCGGCGGTGGCGGTGCCGACGGCAGCCCCGCCCCGGGCGTGCCGGCAGCAGCGCACTGTAAATCCCGGCGTGGGATTTCCGCCGGCGCCGCCGTGCGCCTCACTGCTGCACCGCGGGACGTGGGCACGGCGCGGGTCCCTGCGGGGCCAGACCGGGTCTGGCCGGGTCGTGCCCAGGGGAGTCCTACCGCTGTAAGGGTTTTAGTGTGGAACTGACCCCAGAGTGGAACATCCCACTGCCCCGGGCTGTGCGGTATCTCCTGACGTAAGGAGAAATAAAGGAAGAACCTGAACGAACGGGATTACTGCTCCGTTTCTGCAGAGTTACGGCAGCCTGGTCAGCGCGGGCCCCTCCTCCCGCCCGCCCTGACCGGGCGCTGGTGCCTCCCCGGCCCGTCCGAGCCGGCACGGGCTGTACGGCGGTGACAGCCTTCCGTAAACACTGACGGTTCCTACTGGTTTCCCAGTTCATGGTAGAAAGTGATGGAACAGGTGACGTCAAACCTGATACAAACCTGCACTTTTGGGGAACGCGTTGGGAACCCAGATCATTACAAGTGCGACTTCTAGAAATCTGTTGCCTGTAGACTTTCCCTGTATGTGTTTCAAGAAAATGTGGCCATAATAGATGCTGTATTACTGAAATAGTTTCTAATTTATGTATTATCAATTACGTGTTATTGTGTTTATTATACATATCTATAAAACCAAGTAAAATTCTGTCCATCTCCGTGTAGCTTATAATGTTAGTGTATTGCACTGATAATCATGTGGCCACTGCAGTATTTCACTTCTGTATTATTGTCACTCCATTAGTTCCCTGCAGACCACCTGGACAACTGTTAAAGTTGTCATTGACTTTTGTTTTGTGTCGGAGAATGAAAAGGGACTTTTCAGTAGTGAGGATCTGATTTATATTCCAGTTGAAGAATTTTACGTTCAAGATGGTCACATAAGAATAAAACTGTTTCAAAATCTGCATTTATCCTATGCTCTCAGGTGTTAACCCTGGGATGGTGTCAGCTCTGTCATTCTGCAGTGCATGACAGCTCTGTCATTCTGAAATGGAGCCAGTAACCAGATCTTCTTGTGACTGGGACCAACCATACCGTATTGACATATTCCTCTTTATTCCATTCTGATCCGTCAAAGGCGACCAGCAGGGGGCTGCCTCCTTTCAAAATACTCCAACCGGAGAAAATGAGGTGAACTCATGAAACATTAAAGCAAGGGAAAGTTTAAATAACTGGAGAAAATGGTAGAGTGGGTAGTATGGAAAAATACGTTAAAAGTAGTCAGGTGGATTAAAACTAGTTTTATGCCAGCTTTTGCGCATATTACGATTTTTTTTACCATAACTCAAAGAAACATTTATCCATGGCTGTCCAAGTTCAAACTTGATGTGAATGGCTATAACTCTGCAGAAAGGAAGCCTGATAACACTGGAGTTAAAAGTTCAACTTATAATACAATCTATAAGGAAATTAAAGCTTTACATTCCACTTATAATACATTCCTATTTACAAGATAGGTTTAGAATGAGAAATATAATAATATTTTTACAAATAATATGGTAAATATTTACAAACACTTATGGTATCTCCATTTCTGAGTGGCCAAAGTCAGCTGGGAGTCCTTCCTCTGCCAATGGTAAACCTGGTTTACTAAAATGATGCCGCCTTCAATATTCCCCACAAGGAGATACACCATGGGCCGAAGGGTTGGAGTCATCCTCCGTGTACATTTTTCATTAATTAGCAGCCACTGTTGTATCATACTCTGAGTTTCATATGGCAAGAGTGAGCCAGGGGTAATGAATTCCACTTGGCATTCAATGTTATACTCTTGGTCATCAAATACTGTTCTCCTCTTGGACAGCTTTACTTTCACTGCTAAGGAAAAAAGAAAAGGAAACGTGAGTCATTCCATTTTTCAAATGCAGAAGGAAACATTGCCAATGAAAGCAGGATGATTACTTAAAAATATGATCATAATTTATGCTGATAGACTATGGTGAGGCCTTCTCCAGCAGCAGTATAAAGTTTAAAACATATTTGAAAAATAGTAAAGGGGTTTTTTACATCGAATGAAATAACTAGGAAAAAATATTTTCACAAGAGTGAGTAATATGTTTTTACCATCACCATGTATGTCAGACTGTTTGTGTAATTACATATTCTAAGCTGTTGTTGTTCTTGTATCACAAGGCAGTCCAGTTTGCCCAAGCAATTCTCCTGAAACTCACTTTGTCCAGGCTGGAAGCCCACTGGCAAAAAGTTAGTAATATTTGCTGATGCCACCCTTTTAAATATTCCCTTTTCATTATAGGCATCTACCTACCTCATTTAACTCCACCAATACTTTTTAGTATGAAATTTCTCCAGACTGCTTGATCTAATGCCAGCCAAAGTCACTGAGGGTCTCTACACTGACATAAAGGGTTTTGCAGGAAGTCTCTTGGGCAAACTCCACTCACTTGACACTCATGAAGTGACAACATGAAGTAAGAATTTCTTTTACTGATATGATTTTCTGAGTCTCTTTTTCAGTAAGCTATGTATCACAAAAAACTCATGCACACAAGTAACGAGGATACACTGTTTGCACGTAAAACACCAAAAATTTACTTTGAATTTAACCAGTAGTACAAGGCAAACTTACTTATTTGGCTGCTTTTGACAAAAGTACTTTCCATAAAGCATGTTGTACTACAATGTAGCCAACTAAACCAGAATAGAAGAGCTATTTGGTTGCAAACTAGATCATTAATAAATCTTTCATGCAAAATAAATCCTCCTTATATTTTGATTAGAAAAAGCATATTCTGAAAAAAACCTAAAGTTAAGTGTGCAGCCAAACTCTTAATCCTTTGAAATCCCAGCAGAAACTGTTATTTACTGTAATCCTACTTTTAAAGCATTTAGAAGAAAGATTGTTAGTCTCTTTAGCAGCAGCTGTATTAGTAAGGACTTACCAAAGTTACTGTCACAGAAAGCTTCGAGAACTCTTTTGTGTGTAAAGAATTCTTCCACTGCTGGGCAGGTCTGGCAGGCAGGCCTTGGTAAGACTGGGCAGAAATTACAAAGTCTCACTGTTATATTTTAGAATAATTTGTTTTAGTTTTCTGCTGTCAAAGCTGAGACCCCGCTGTTTAACCACAAGGATGATAGAAAAAATACACAACTGGCCAGTGATAATAGGTAAAAAGTCAACACACTTCTCTGAAAACGTGGCTAGGGAAGAAATGGAGTTTCATTTTCCATACACATTCAGTCATTTTTCAGACTGACAAGCTCAATTATCAGCGACAAATAAAATAACAAATACAGAATTACTTTTAACGCAGCTAGAGTGGGTGGGAAAGGGTTTAGGTGGCTGATTCTATCAGTGACTGTGATAGGATTGTGAATATATGATTTGGATGTGCTAGTAGCAACTGATTCCTACTGTTTTCCATAGAAGTTAATAAGACCCTAGTGCATTTGAAGATTTGAACATCAATGCAATGATAACTCAGGTTTTCCTGAGTATTCCCAATTTTTCTGAGCTGATCTGAGAACCAACTAATTGTATATGTAAATTTATCTGTGATAAGGGCCATGGATAAGTCTATAAAGAGACCTCAAAATAATTCAACATAGTGGGCTGTAGTGCGTATGTTACTGCCCACAGCTGTGCAGGGTCATAATTGCCTTCCTCCACTATCTAAGTGTGGACTACTGCATTTTTCTTTTTTGAGGCGATGCTGATTTCCATCATCTGAGATATGCTGCAGCTTACACTGCAAGTACTAGCACTCCCCTGTCCATCTGCATGAGCAGGTGAAGCAGCAAAGGTAGACACGATTCCATTTACAAAATCACAGATTGTCTGGTGACAGTGTCCCTTGTATCTCCTCAACTCCTGGGAACAGAGGGAGGCCACCCTCCCCTCTGCCATCTTCAAACTACCTTTGTGCAAGTGTTTATATTCCTTAGTAACGGATGCCAGGCACATGTCTTCATCCCCAGGGAATCGATCGCAGTCCAGACTGTCAGGCCAAGGGTGTCCATGGCAGAGGAGCACGGGGGCACAGCTGTCACGGACAGCAACACACATACTCCTACAAGGATGGATAAACCTGTTGCCGGAGGAAATACCAAGCTGAGTTAGTCAAACTCACACAGTGTTAACAGAAAATGTTGCACCAGTGATTCCTGTGCAAAGTATGTCGTCTCCACTGATATTTAACATCCTTCAATAATATCATTCCAGAAGCAGCAGCTGTGCAAACTATGCAAGTAAGTTGTCTGGATATGGACTGGACTGAGCTTACAGCATTAAGTTATGATTTTTAAAATGTCTTTATGACAATCTGAGAAAAACTTCAGTATGAGCCTGATTCTATTCAGAGTAGGTGCTTCAACCCTCAATGAATAAGAATAAATTTCAGCTGTAACAAAATGAAACATGGTATCATTTGACAACAGCATTCATGTTCCCAAAGCAAACTGAAGTTGAAGTGGTAGAAATTTTCAGTATCTTTTTTCTGATGAATATAAAAAAGCTAATAGAATTACTTCAGAAAATATGGAGAACACCTTTAGATTAGGATAAACATGCATTTCATTTTATCCCTGTTTGTACTGTGCTATGGTACTTACGTGTCTAAACAGATGGGTGCAAACAAGGAGCACAGGAACATCCTCACGTGAGGGTGACAGTCTGTATGTACAAGGTGCTGCCAGGTGGTGGATTTTAGGATAACCTCTGCCATGCTTGTGTGTCCCATCAGGTTGGGAAGCCTCATTTCAGAGTATCCAATCTTGTGGCACATGCCCATCTCCTTGGGTATCACTACACATTTTGTGGATAATCCAATGTCAAAGCCTGTTGCCACTCTTAGGAAACCATTCACAGCAAAAACAAATATTTTTGCAGTCAATAACATCTTCCAGTGACTCCTGGGCTGCTGAGCAGGGAGCTGTCAAACCCCCCAAGTGCAGAGGCATGCTGAAAACCTTGTGGCTTATATATCCCAAGAGCTTAATGAACTGTTGGTTATCAACTGCTTATCAAATCACTTGAGACAAGGCCAGGTCTTATTGCCTAATCAAGGAATTGTTGTGACAGGCAGGGAGGTGGAGACAAAGTATAGAAGTATGTTCCCTAAGGACACTGATTTGGTATAGCCTTTCACATGCCCCACAGTGTCAGTGGCTGCAGCATGCTATGTAGCATATTAAATTTTGACACCTATAAGGTTTGCTATGTGCTTTCTAAAACAAATTAAAGATCACCTAGAAAAAGAGTTGGGCAGACAAGCTGTCTCCTGGGGCTGCTGTGTCTCCTTTGTTTTCAGACACTGCTGACATGGCAGAAAAAACAGCCCAGACTGACTTATCAAGTGAAAATGTTTTTCTTGTGCTAATTGCCCATGTCCCTTTTGCTGTTTCACAATGTAGAAGAGGTACTTTCTTTGGTCAAGCACTAAAAAAGAGACAGTCTTCCTCTAGAAAGCAAGTATTTTGCCTGGAAATTTGGATCCCTATTCTATGCTAAAGGTCCCAACTTCTATTAATTTTAATAGGCACCTGAAAATACAGAATTGAATTTGTAGGACCACTGTGACCATCAGTATTTATTCAGAGTGAAAAGGCAGTACCCATACAGAGAAACGTTTTTATTATTTCAAATGAAGCTGGCTACACTTAAAATTGCTCAAATAAAGCAGCATTTAACCTGTTTATTAATAAATTATAATTACATTAAGCCATATGAAAGCAAATTATGCCAGATGTGTACTTTTCCTGTTCATAGCGCGAAAAAAAAGGTATTAAATTCCTTAAGTTAAAAGTAACAGAATTACTACTGAGCACCTCATTACTGTTAGTATAGTAGTGATAGACAGCTCTTCATTACAGAGAAGCTGGGAGCCAGTTAAGGTGAGAGTCTGAGTAATGTAGAGCTTACCTATTATGAACAGGAAAGTCAGATTAGTTTTAAAAGTTGAAGATCTAAAAAAACCAGTTTTGTGGAGATTTTTAATTTGATGAAAACAGTTTTTCCAATTAGTTACAAATGTTAATTTTAATTTCCACGTCAGATTACATGATTTATTGGCAGAAATGCTTAGCAATTAATAATATATAGGTATATCTATTGCAAAATATCTGGCTTCATTATAAGGCTAAAATAAGTATGTTCATAATAGCGTATCATTTAGTATTACTGATGCTTGATTGAAACTTTTTCAGAAACAGTAGCTTTTAATGCTTATACTGAGATGCAGCATGGTTAAACAATGTGTTACATATAATTTACATGTTTATACTTAAATTTTAGGCTAATTAATCTTCACATCTTTGAAACCAATGACAACCCCCCACTGATTCCTCCTTAGTGGTCTTCTTTACTCTAAGCTACTGGGAAAATTACAGTATCTGTTTTAATAAGTGAGGAAAAAATTACAGCATGCAAGGTCCTAGAACTAAAAACGTATTTAAAAGAAATGTCAGTTTTTCTTGTCATGTTTTGTTGCCAGATTGGTAGTTTCTTTCCAGTAAATGTGGTTTCTCTGTGTCCATTATCTTGCCTCAAAGCAGAAGAACTGAACACGTAACCAGCCTGATTTAGGCCTGAGAGTAGCATCCTTTTTCCAGGTGCTCCATATATTCCTTAAGGAGTTAAAAAGCATTACTAAAAGTCAGTAAAAGTAACGTTCTTGCTAAATCTATTCAGGTATCTCTGGGGGCCACACTTTCACAGAGCTGCCAATGTCACCATTTTGCAACGAAATGACAGCACAAAGCTGCTCAGCACCAGTCCAAGACAACTGTGCAGCCCCTTTGAACCTTCCCGGTGCCATCTGGCTCCCACATCTCCTCAGAGCAAAACCGTAAGCTTCACCTCCCGTGCAGAGGCACCTCTGCCCCATACACAGAGCTCAGCTGACACGTGCTCCGGAGATCTTGCAGACACTTCGACGTCTCTCACCTGAGTGTCTCTTCAGCATTCAGCAACAGGAGTGAAACTGGACTCCATATGTAAGTGCTCCCCTTATCCAGTAGGCTTCTGCACCTATGCATGTTGCCGATGTCTTTACCAAGTCATTACTTTATGAAATTAATCAAGTTCCTCTCTGTGTAGAATAGTATTCTTCTGTAATACTTCTCTCATCTGATTGCTTTCTGAATGTAGGTAAGATCTCTGGTAAAGGAAACCTGTTACATGTGGGGCATGATATCACATGCACATTTCTCAATATAGAACATATAGTAAGAAAGAATATCTGTCTCTCAAATATTTAGACACTTTTCTCTCTGTTTTTCTCTGTGACTGTCTCACAACCTACAAGAAAACTTGACTGATCCTAAAAGCTGACTCAACTGTGTTACTCCAGATAGTGAGGGTTTACTGTGTCACTCTCAGTGCCCTTGGTGCTGCTCTGCAGGAGGAGGGTTGCTGTGTCCCTTCCCGCTGGAGTACCTTGCAACTGCCCAGTGCCAGGTCTGTGCCGGACCAAGCTCTGGCTATGCCTAAAACCACGTGTGCTGGCTTGTGAGCCAGTGGATCTCATTTTGAGAGGTCCCTCTGAGCCACCACTGATGGACAAAACAGAGCCAGGTATCATGAGAGTGTGTGAGACAAAGATGATCTAATAAGAGCTAATACCTATCCTGGCAAACTTAGTCGCCATAGGAACTGTCTTAGAAATAAATAATTGTGTACCTCTGAGTCAGTTTCCTGCTGGGGCTTTGCAGTGGGTAAGTAATTTATGAGCCATAGCAGAACTGTGCCTTAAAATTTCTTTTAGCCTCAGCTGTGCCTCAGAGGCTATCTTTTGAAGCTTTGCTTTTGGAGAACCAACTTTTGGTAGATCATTGTTTTGTAATGCTAACGAAAATAACTTTTCCCCATGTGAGTACAGAGGTAGCTTTGGAGGCGGAAAGCCCAGCCATGCAGGAGAGTCAGGAAGGAACTATATACTACTGTGTGGCCTTGTCTGGCATGGTCCTTCAGTGGAGAGCCTGGAATATTCAGGAGTGTGGAGGAAGCTCTATGGTTTTGCCACCAGAAGAATGGTAAGACATCTTCTTTGCTTCTGTTTCTTCTTGATTTCTTGCTGTTTAGACTGAAGGAGCCATTCACCCATGGAGTAGCAAGATATTAGGTGTTTGTCAGGATTGATGAAACACACTCAAGGACTGAAGAACTGTCACCAGTTCCAAGAGAAAAACATGCATAAATGCCTGGATACCTCTGACTGGGCTGTATCTGAAGCCAGAGCGTTATCTGTAATTCAGTAATTTTTTATAGCCATCTTCTCTCAGGAAAGAGAATCATTTACAGGATCTTCTGATTTCTCTTTCTTCTGAAAGTCACTTGGTTCATGATGTTAGCTGCATCACATTCCTTATCCTGTGCCATTTTAAGTGTCATCATTTACTAAGGAATTTACCAGTTTGACATCCTTTTCACTACACCCGCAAGTCACTTTTAAGCAAGGGAAAGACTTCGACTGTGCTTCTGTTCAGGCTCAATTATTTTGATGTTCTTCATGAGCAGGTGCTACCTTTGAACTTGGTTTGATAGCATGTTGTTATAATTTATAATTTTTAGCAAGAGTCTTGGAGGACACAATAAAAATGAACATGTAGAGTAGATTGGCATTGCTTGGAGAGTTTCAGATCAGTTAGATGATGGCTCCTCAGCAGAAGCATAAGCTGCAGCAGCCACATTGCTGTGCCATTGATTCTCCTTTTTTGCAAACACTCAGTTGCTCATTTACATGGCGTGGAAAAAAATCAGGCAAATATACACACAGAATGCTTTTGTGAACTCAGTAAACTGTGATTTACTGTTGCCACACCAGTTAACTTTCAGATTGCACAAAAACTGGCAGGGGCACAGTATTTTGAATTGTAGTGATATATGACTGTAGAGAGTGATTGAATAAAGACTGGCTAAAGTGAAAAAAAAATATTAGTTTAGCAAACTATCATGGCAATTGCAGTGCCTGGATACACTTAGAGGGGGCAGCATAAAATAGAAGACCTGAGGGTTTACAGAGATTTATGTCTCCAAATCTGGAGTCCAGCTAATGCCCTTTGAGACTTCTGAAGAAAGCTGTGTGGTGATTCTCTTAGACACAGGCTGTATTTACTGTTCCTGTATATGAGCAAGGGATACCTGCTGATGGACCCTGATAAGAGGAACAGTGGCTGGAGGCTCAGTCCCTGCCCACCTCTGTATCTTCTCCTTTGACTGTTACCAGGGAGACAGACAGACATTTACCAGAAGACATCTACAAGAGCCCAGTGAGAAACAGGATAGAAATTTTCTTCAAAGTAAGTAGGGGTTTGAGAGCAAACCCGCAGATGTAGGGATTTTTGGTTTTAATCTAAACATTTGTTGCAATATTTGACTGGAGTCATTTTTATCTGGAGTCAATTGCAGAGATGTAAGGCTCCCAGACAAAGATCAAAGCTTGTAACTGTGCACCCTGAGTCACAAAAGGAGGCTGCAGAGAGGCGTTCCTCACTCTGATGAAAGCTTTGCTGGACCAGCATCCTTAGTCTGCAGGGCAGGATTTATTTCATAATGTTTCCCTTGCTTAGTGAAAAAAATATTAGGCCACATATGGTATCTGTAAAACAGCAGAGGTAGAGTCATAGATGGCTTTGAAAAGACCTCATTAATTTATTTGTCACAATGCTTTATCATTGCTTTAATTTTAAAGGACAGAAATACTGTATTTCCTTATAAATCTGTAATGCAAATTGCTACAGGCTCACTGCTCTGGCAGGTTGAGGTCTGGCTCTTTTACTATCACTTGATTAACTGAGAGGAAAGTTTGTTTTAATAATGAAAGAGAAAGTCAATGCTTTGTGTGACCCAAACTTAGTTTCTGACTCTGCCACGTTTCCTGTGGAAGTTTTAACCCTGCTGCACTGTACTCCTGCAAGTGTTCAGATGTTGCAAGAGCAGGGAGAAGGCATGTGACAGTATCACTCAAAGGCACTGGAGTGCTGAATACTCTACAAAAACTTGGTAAGTAGCATTTCCTAAGTAGGCCGAGTCAGTCAGAGATGAAAAAATGAGGAAAATGAGGATGACTTGCTAATCATCTGGCAGCTAATGCAGGCATGCAACTCTGGGCTTTGCCACTGTTCATTGACCCTTTCAGCATTTCGGGGTCCTGCACAGCAGTATTCTTGTCACTGCAGAGCAGGACAAGTTGCGTAAAGTGATTTTAGGGGAAGAACTGAAATCCTGTACTGACTTACTGGTAGCACACTTACGAAATTGCATTTAGGCCATATCCCGTGTGCTGCAAGTCAGGGCCTCACAGTAAACAGTTGGTTAAATGCTGTGTGAAGCTGTTTGCTTTCAAGGTGGCTGAAAGAAGAAGAAGCAGAGTGCTGGCATAGTTATTGTTAGAAAGGTGGAATTCTGCTTTTCAGTCATAAGAAGTGTGACAGGATCAATAGCATCGTTGTTTTTGCTCCACGGGTAAGCAAATTCCAAATGATAGCTTTCAGGTGAGAGCAAAATACATTCTGAATTTAGGGGTTTACACTGCTGATCGCGTACCAGATGAGCACCTTCCACAGATAGTTGTAACAACCACTCTTCTCTGTTTTCCCCCAGGTAAAAAATTAAACTTCTTACGTCTTCTTTTCCCCCTTCGTTGGTATTGGTCTGCTGCTTTGGCTAATACTGCCTATTTTTCTTTTTAGTTTTCAGTCAGTTTTACTTGGTTTCAATTTAGTTTTGCTCTGATTTAATTCTGTGGAAAAAGGACCATTTGACAAATGTAGTTTCATGTACGTCAGGCACAATTCCTCCTCTTTCTTTTAGACTTGAACAGTTTTTGCAGTCTTTTGGCAACTGGGCTGATGCTGGTTTTCTATCAAATTTCTATTATAGACTCTCCTCTCATGTATTTTCCGTCACAAGCAGCTCCAAATGAAATAAAAGTGAGGTTAAACAGAGAGCTTACCGACCCGTTTCCAAATCTGTTAACCAAAGGGAGTACAAGTAGGCTCAAACTGTTTCATAGGGAGACGGAGGAACAGCCAAGTAAACAGCAAAGTAAACAGCAAGTACATACCAACTATTTGTAATCCATTGAGAAAGTAAACACTGTCATCTTGTTTACATCCTCCCTCCCCCCCCCCACCCCCCGCCACCTTTA
>VZRE01015920.1:23580-51436 GCA_013396775.1 Cephalopterus ornatus
CCCCCCGATTCTTTCTTTGTCTGTGGTCTGTAGCCAAGTACCCATTATCAAGATAAGACGGAAACACATTAAGTCTTGAAAATTATGTCTGTCTTCTGGCTGCCACTGGAGATAGCTCTATCAGTTAAGCAAGTAAAACCCCGTGTGAGTGCTCGGCTGACTCCAGCATGCCTGGAGCCCATTCCTTTTAAGTCATTTGGCAGTATTTTGCATCTAACTTCTATGTACCCCACCCACCCGGCGGACACACTGTAGGCATCTGACGTTTTAATAGCACAGGGCAGGCCAGGCTTCCTTCACTTTAACACCATGGGAGTCAGCGAACCTGAAGCCTCTGTTTAAAAGGCAAACTTCGGCCTAAATAACTTGTTAAATAAGCAAAATTAAATAATGTCTGTAACGTTTCACAAATACATAGACGTGCTTCGAATACCTGAATTCGATGTTATGGCCAAATCTTCTTTAAGCAGAATTCCCTGCGGCATTAGCAGGGGTTTTTTTCTTGAATAATGAATACAGAATCATGAAATCATTTAGGTTAGAAAAGACCCTCAAGATCATCAAGTCCAGCCATAAACCTTACACTGCAAAGTCCCACTAGAACATGTCCCTAAGTGCCATATCTACATATCTTTTAAATACTTGCAGGTATGGTGACTCAACCGCTCTCCCTGGGCAGTGTGTTCCAATGTGTGATAACCCTTTCTGTGAAGAAATATTTCATAATATCCAATGTAAACCTACCCCGGTGCAACTCGATGGTAGAATTCAATCTCTTTCCAGGCACTGAAAATGTATTTAAATCTAAATAATCAAAGCAAATGTTCCTGTTGCAAATGTTTTTGGTGAACTGAGATGAAACTAAATATTCGTCAAGAAACAGTCAAAGTTACACCCTGGACATGAATTTGAGATTCTGATCATTAGAATCCTGGCAGGTTTTTTTTTAGTTATAAATTTCTTTCCAAACCATGACTCATCTTGTTTTTAAGGACAAAAAAATTTAAAATGAAAATATATTTTCTAGATAAATGCTGGCTTTATTTTTAAGTTTCTATGTTAGCGTGGTTTTGTAAAGAGATTTATTTTTTGGGGGTTTTTACCTAAAAGCATTTGCAAACTTCTTCACTCAAGTACAGATGTGCATACTAAACTTTAATTAAAACAAATAGTTGTGTCCTGAACTCAAGTGTGTGTATAGTCAATATTCCAAAACTTGTTGAGATTCTGAGAAAATATGAGAAAAAATATTTTTAATTGTGGCAATTACAAATTATTTACAAGAGTCATTGCTTTACAAAATTAGTGTTTATTCATAGGGATATGGTGTATAATTTTTACCTGACTGCCATACATATATTTGATGGGAATAGTTCTTTTCTATTCTGTGCCAAAAACTATGAGCTCAACGGGTAAAGAGTACTCACTGAAGGTGTGAATATTTTTTTTTCCACTCTCTCTGCTTTAGAGATTCCCTTACACACATCATCTGGACAAATATGATCACGAAAGAGAGCCTTTTGAAGCCTTTAAAGCATCTTCTTACTCTGCAAAAAGACACACTTGCTGTTGCAGCTGTCACTAATCTACTTTTCTCCAGTATTTCTCGTGTATCAAGGAACTCAAAACATTTTTCAAGGTTAAATAAATGAAGCCACAAACGGCCTTTTGTTTTGATTACAAATGCTTAGCCAAATCACACCTCTGTGTGAAGGAAGTCAGAGTGAGCAGGAGTACAGCACTGTGGCAGGCAACCGGCAGGACCATGCCAAGCATTAGCTAGATACTCATGGGCAGCTCTAGATAACGGCTTCACAGACACTACTTTTTGAATTGAACTTTTAAGATTTTCTCTCTGTTGTCATACAGAGATGGTATCCCTGTAAATAGTCTGTAAGTCTTCTTGTCTGTCTGAGAAGACATCTGGAACAGTTACGTAAAAGTGAGTAGATTTTGCATGTCGTATGGTTAGTAAGTCTTTTTATATGCACCTGATGGGGGTACATAGTGCCTTGTCGTAACTCTGTGATGCTTCAAAATGTGCAAAACCTCAGCAATTGCTCCTATAGAGAACATTCATATAGCCACAATCATTCCCACAGCAGGCCTGAATGTCACAGAATACAGCACTTCATCCCCACCCCTCCTTTCTGTGGGATAGCCCCATCGGTATCCGTGACAGACTTTAAATCCTCTGCAAAGGGGGAGAATTCAATTAAAAAAACCCCACCAAACCAAGCCACAAATCAGTCTTCAAACAGAGAGCAGAGAATGCAATACACTATAAAAAAAGATGGGGAAGAAACCTCTTGTCTCTCTTTAGGCCTTTGGGCAGATGGCAGGGTCCTTTCCTTTCTCAGTGCTTTGTTGCTTTGTATTGCACACATTGCCTCTGTTGACATCAAAGACATTTGGTTTCTATTATCCTATCTCGAAGAAAAGTTCACTGATAAGGGAGTCTCCACCCCAACGATTAAACCCTGTTTGGATTTCAATACCTGGGCAGAACTCTTCAGCCAGCAGGATTAGAGGGTCCCTGACTCCAGCGCTCATTTGCTCATCTGGACCCCGCTGGCCACCTGGTTTTCACAGCCCTTTACCTTCATCACAGGGCAATAGTTTTCTTCCAGTGGAGCTACTGGGAAAAGAAACAGAGATGAATCCAGCCTAATAAGAATAGGGTTGAATAAATGAGGAAAAATTGTAGAGTAATCATTTAGAAATGGCTCAAAATCAAACATTGCCTAAATGGTTTACTTCTAATTAGTTTATGAATCTCAGGGAGGCACAACCAGAGAAATAATTAAATTTAAGGTTACGCAGGACAGGCTGATTTTTATTTAGTCTTGGGATCCATTTTCATTCTCTAAATAGCATTAAGGGTTTCATGCTGGTTGCAGTGATCAAAGATTTATAACTCTATCCATAGGAGGCTCTTTTCATTATGGAAACCCTAGATGAGCAAATAGTTTAGAGGGGAAGGCGTTGAAATTAGGCTCTGGAGCAATCAATGACAAAGGATTTGTGATTGCAGTCTTAGTTTCAGACCTTAAAAAGAGCATGCTTGCCTGACAGCTTCCTTAGCCTTTTTTCCTCTGCTCTTATGTCTGTCTGATATAAGCTATCGCCGCTGCCCAGAAGCCTTGCCTTGTTACATCTACATCTCTACTATAGCATTACTAATGTTAAATGTAATAGGGCAGGAGACCTTTGTTTTGCTTGCTGAGAGAGAAAAATATTTTTAGAAACATCCAAAGAAAATGCTATGTATTTCTCTTCATGCTGAGTAGCATTTTTCTTCCTAATATTCTACGAAAATGAAACAGAAGTACTGGAGTTACTGACAGACTGATCCTGTACCCAAGGAAGGCAATGACAGTTTCCATAACCCATGATTATACCCTGGAAGCCAAGATTCTGCCTGTCTTGCTCATCCTGAGTATTAGAATGCATCGTACTGATGTGAGTGCAGTTCTCATGGCATACCTCGATGTAAACAAGACTGAAAAAGGTGGCCAACATAAACAGGCCACTCATTCCATTCTTTTGTGTCAATTGTCTTTCAGGATGTTCTATGCAATATTTGGTTTTGGTCCATGATATTAAAAAAGGATTCAATATGGGGGGTACTTTTCCTGCCATAGGTTGGCTGAATAGAGCAACCTCATCCTAATATCTTGGCTCCAGCAAGGGATGCTGCAGATGTATATGCCAATCTTTAAAGGGAACAAACAAATTCCGTCCCTGTGCTTACTGGAGTCCTTACATAAGGCTTCTGTCCCAGCACTCCAGTGGGAGAAGCCAGCTCAAGTCCATGTCCACACATGTGAGAACATTCACTTGGCTATTTCTTTCTTTGAGGATTAGTGTCATTTGATTTGCTTGATAATAACACTGCTTGAGTAGATAACACTAGCATAGAAAAATTAGGGGAATCAATGCTTCAAATTCTGCCAACATCCAAGTTTTCTGTTTTCTCCTTTCCAAGAGAAAAGGACCATTTCTGGCACAGGCTCTTCACAACCAGCCTTATTGTCATGCCCATGTTTTTAAGGCTTAACATTCCTGGACAAGAAGAAAGAGGTTTATCCATCTTTAAAACTACTAATTGATCTGCAAAGATGTATGAACCAGCTGATGATGTCATATCACCATATTACAGAAAATTTTATTAACCCTAAGGGAGCCCTAAGGCATCCACTGCTATGAGTTTGGCATGTTGAGGCAAGCCAGTGTTTGAGATGCAGGCAGGCAGTGATGCTGTCTGCCTACTAGGCTCAGCTCTTCAGCCTTTGCCGAGCACTTTCTCATGGGAGGTTATGCTTACCCCACTCCTGAGATCTGAGGTTACAGCACAAAGGGAGTTTTCCCTTTTGTCTCGGTTTAATGAGACAGAAGTGTTTTGCTAAGGAGGATGAGTTATGAGGAAAGACCAAAAAGACTCCTCCCTCTAAGCAATTGTAAGTCTGAAATTAAGAGGCTCCAATTGAGAAAGTGTGGAGAAAAGAAAAATAACAGCCCTTTATTAAAAGATCTATTTGTACTGGCAAAACAACAACAACAACAAAACACAGAGAAAACAAACCCCACCAAACAATAATCCTATACCCAAAAAATTCCCTTAAAAAAAGGTAAACAGTTCAGTTTGTGCTTTTGGCCCAAATCTAACCACAGTCAGCAGGGGGCGCTGTTGGATCGCTGGAGGAGCAGAGCCTGCAGTGCTCTGTGCTGGCCGGCAGGGGGCGCTGTTGGATCAGGCGGTCGCCGTGCAGGGCCCCGGGTTTGCAGGAGGGGCCCTGGGATGGAGATCTCTACTCCCGAGAAAGGGAGGGGGTGAGGGGGGAAGAAAAACAAAGGTTCGTTCCCAAGAAAACTCACGAAGTCTGTCGTGGTGGTGGTATAATTGTCCTTCCTTTTGATGGTGTGCACAAAAAGAAACTGCAGCGAGGTAATCAGGCTGAGAACAAAGGCAGAAACGCCAGAGCTTCTTTTTTCAACCCACACTTTGCTTCTGTCCCCCATAACAAAAAACCTCACCCCTTCCTCTCCCAGAGAGGGATAAAACCAAAAAGCCAAAAGACACTCCTCCTACGTCCCCACACACTTTCCAAAGGCCATCCAGTTGGAATGTCAGGTCTGTGGCCAATTTCTTTATGTTGTTAATTGCTCATTCAGCCTCCCTCACAGCAGCAGGCAGGGGGAAGGGAAGAAAAATTCCTGCCCAGTTTTTAGCACACTTGAAACCTATGACACCTTTACATAAATAATTCGTGTCTCAAATTACTTTAATGGTACCAAACACTAGCTATGGAAAGCAATTCAAGAGCTGGAAGACATGCAGCAAGTTAATAATATTAATCATATCAAATCCAGATGATCAAAACCACTAATCCAGCCAGAAGGTATAAAAGGCTATAAAACCCATTGAGAAACCTAAGGAAAAGTAGTTAATATTCTGTTTTAAAGACTTGCAATGGCAATACTGAGTAGCTATAGCAATTTATGGTTAAAAGGAGCTGTTTCTGAAGAGAATCACACTAATTTCATGGAGTCTCCAAATCTTTTATTCAAATGTTATTTTAATATCATTTTCATATGGCCGTATGAGCAGAATTATCAGAACACAATTGTCAGAACACCTGTTCTGATAATTCAGCAACCTGAATGTAAACCATTACCAGAGTGTTTGGAAGCTATAAGGGGAGTCATGCTTAAAGTCCATAATGTGACATGAGACCTGGGGTTTATTTGTATCCCTGATGACTTAGCCCTCCCACTCTGCCAACAGGCAGGACTTGATCTCAGCATTCATAACATTCTCACTGCTTTGATTTTACTTCTCTGATGAGTCTGTTTATTTAAAATATTAGTAATGCCTTCAAAAAATCCTTCTGTGTTGTCTTTTTTTACAGCAAATCTGTGTTCTCTTGCAGTAATTTGCTTTCCTAGTGCATCATTACCTTTACTAATGATATTGTCATGACACTTACTTGGTCCAAATGAGAGACTCCAAGCAACTTACAGTAGATCTGCCAGTGGCAGGGAAATACATGTTCATTCCATTTAATATGGAACACTGGCAATAAATCTTTTCAACTTGATCCTATTTTAATGTAAACCACCATACCCAGGTTGGGGCAGATGGCAAAGGGCAGCTGGGGACAGTCCCAGCCCTGGGTTTGGGGGACCTCCCTGGGGATGGGGACAGGCTAGGCTGAGACATCCGTCTGTGAGTGGAGGTGGCTTGGTAGGACCCATGGCTAGTCACATGGCTGTGGGGTGGTGGGGAGCTGCAGCTCAGGCAGGGACAAGGTGAGAGCTTTGGCTGGAAGCAGCTCCCCCCATCAGGGTCTGGCCCCACAGCGCCTGGGAGCCTCTCCCCATGGGCCACCCTTGGCTGCACCAGCTCTGAGCTGGCCTCCAGCCCCAGCAGCTAAACTTCCATGAGCCCCTGGGATGCTCTTATAACCCTTACAACAGAGCTCACCATCACACTTTCCCAAACAACTACTTCACAAAGGCTGCATTGTTATTCTTTCATGGCTACAGCACAACAGACAAAGAAATGACCATCATATGCACCTACCAGTTTGGGCTGAGCACAATTTTCCAGGCATTGTTGGCTCTGTGGCCATGCTAGTGCTAGTAAATGAACCATGCCTGCAGCACTTTGCTGCATCTATTGCTTTAGAGAAAACTTGAGGTTTTCTGATTACGTTCCTTGGCAGTATTTTTTCTCTTTACAGTAGCATACTACAGTTTTTATGAAGAAGGAAATTCAAACATGACTCAAACCCAAAAATGTAAGGGGTTTCCTAGGAACAGCAAAATGGCGGGACACATGCTGAAGTGGTGCTACTTCAGCAGGAACTCTGTCATGTACAAATGGGCCCTTTAAAATGCCTGAAAAAATCTGCTTTAGCCCAGGGCCCCCAGTGGACGAAATGCCTGTGGCTTTCTGAGCCGCACAATTTTATTGTTATAACCTGTGTAATATTGGCGTTATAGTAATAATGAATTTCCCGTTAATATCAGACTGAATTGGATTAGGCAGCAGCCTTTAGCTGTGTTGGTATCATGTGTGTCACTCTGATGAGAGCCTCACAACTGCAGGCACATGCAAACACAGCAAGAGGTTTCACCTGCCCCCTAGGAACATGTGCTCCCAGGACACTCCATAGCAAAACTGAGAGCATTCTCAAACAAGACCCAAGCAATTTCTTTCCCTACATTTCATTTGTTTTCACTTCTTTCTTTCACTTCTCAAAGATAACAGCACGTTCAAAATGCTTCAGTGTAAGGTGTAAGAGCCACATGCCTGGATCACTCTAACTTAGCTGGGAAATGCACCTCACCGCTTACTAAATATTTATTTATTTTATATTACTGATGAAGCAGACCATGGAGAGAACTAGAAAACTCCAGCTTGGAAATATAAGGAGGATAAGCATAGAGAAACTCCCATTACGTAGCAAGATAGCAGCGGACAAAAATTATGAATCCTTACAATACTTTCCTTGTCTCCACTTACTCCTTGCAGTGGGGTGCTGTTCCTGGTAGCTAAAAACATGCATCATTCCCATGCCACAGCGCTGCAGGTGGTTGTTAGGTGAAAATGAAGTTTTCAGACCATTATGTTACTACCCCACAGGTTGCAAATAACCTGTGCACAAGGGCTCCTCATTAAGTGGTAATTCATGCAGTTTCAAGGATTGTCTATGATTTTATCTGACTCAGACTTCTGAACTCTCAAGAAGACTTAGGAGGAGATTTTAAGTGCTGCTGTGCACGAAACTGCTTCTGGTATTGTTTGACTCATACAACCAGTTCCCTTCAGTGCATGCAGGAGATGGAGAATGAATCAGCAGAGAGAGCAGGTGTTTTGAGCCCCTATTCTTTTCTGTGGCACCTGCAAGGGCCATCAAAATACATTGGTATGTCATACCAAGATTCAGTGAATGACAGAATCTAAGAGATGCTTTATTCTCTGACAACCTTAGCTGAAGCAGACCAGAAGCAAATGGTATTTGTATTTGAAGAGTGTATCAGAAAGTAAGAAGCTCAAAGAATCCCACTCAGCTCATGTGCCCAGTAATGCCAAATGAAGAAGAAAGTGCATCTTCAGAGCACATTTTGCAGGACACATTAGCACATACCTCAGTGTTATTTTATTTAACACCCCCCCCCCCAAAAAAAAACCCAAACAAACAAATAAAAATCATCAAGAAGTGAAGTTGCGAGCCACATCTGGCCCACAATAACATGTTATCAAAATTCAACATGAATGACAAGTCTTCAGGGCAATGGAGACTAATACTTAAGTGCTCTAAAACAATCAGGGGGCATGTGGGTGGAACTCTGTTAACTCAAACTTCCAACTCAAAGATGTATATGCTTGATGACTGTCAGTCTGACTTTATCTTTTAAAATCAGGCTGAGAAATACAACTGCATTTGAGAACTAAAACCCTGTCCTTCAGAACAAAGAGATGTCTGGTAAAATCCAAGATGCTGTAAGAAATAATTAGATGGCTGTAGTACACTCAGATCACTGTGGTTGACTTCAAGTTTGGAAAATGGAAGAAAGGTTAGCATCTGTGGTCTGACTGATTTCCAAAAGAAACTACCTCAGCAGTTCATATTACATGAAATGTACCTACAGTATTAGTTTCAGACAGTTCCCTTTACAGAAGACATTTTCAGGACTGATTATACATTTGGGAATACATGAGGAAAATAAGACCATAATTATGCAAAAACCAAACTCCCAAACTTTATTTATCACAATACATTTCAAGTCCATGCAGAATGTATTTACATTTCACTTTAAGGCAAACAGAAATTGGTTTCTTATTCCTGAGTTGCTTAGCACCAGTAGAAATAGCAAATAGGAACTTAGGAAATGTTGTCTCTCCCTTTGGAGTAGCAGCTGCTTCCCATGCAAAATATTTCTGCTTTTACCTCCCAATTCTTTTAATGAGCTATTTATATCGATAATCTCTATTGCCATGTGGAGACATTTATACGGATTTTAATCTCTTCACAGAAACTTGTCAAGATGTGACGAACTTTCCACATTTGTTATTTTACCTTCCAGACTGTTTGCTGACTAGACAGCACGGCAGTACTTCTTTGCTGACATATGGATCAAGGTGTTCTCTTCAGTTATTTTAAGAGTTCTGTATTTCTCCAGTATCTAGAAAAACTAACATTTCCTTCTTATGTCTTTCTCATGCATGCTAGCTGCCTCTGCAATGCTAAGTTAAGAGAGGGAAAAGTTCACCTCAGCCAATAAAGGATTTTAGGGCTTGACTTTACTAAATTGAAGGCAAGGGAAGTGAAAATGCCCACTGAAATACTGGCATTTAGGAAGACAAAGCAAAGCAGTTTTTCAATTAAAAAATCCTCCCTCCAAGTCTGATTAACATTTGAGCCATCTGCATCATCTCCAGACTTAAAGTATTTTCTAGAATTTAGGACACTGAATTCCATTTAAAATATAGGGGCAGTATTTTCAAATAAGTTTTTGACATTTTCCATTTCCCATTGACAGGCTCTATCAAGCCCACTAATTTCAATAGGCACTTTTCTCCCATGACTTTTAAGAGGACCACAGAGCACAATCCTGAGAGAACACATCTATTCTGTAAAAAATAAAGTTCCCATTTAAAATAGAAGTGTAGACCAAGCAGAAAGTCCATAGGGCAAAATGGGATATGACTTTTAAGTGTGCCCTCCTCCATGATCTGTACTGTGGAAAAATGTTTTATTCAATTTACATTCTATGTTTTTCTTTCATGCATTCCTGAAACTATAGTTTCTAATGACTTGTCAAATACATGAATTCAAGATTTCTGTTACTATTTAGTCTCTCTAGGTGTCCATCTCAGCTAATCAATGCTCAACACTATTTTTAAACAAATGCTAGTATTTACAGATGTTTAACTTAAACATTCCTTGACAGAAACAGAATAACTGTGCCTTGATTAAACTTATGGTTTATATTGGATATTAAAGCAAAAAACTCCAAGTAATTTCTTACTTCTTTTCCAGTTACTACCTGCTAAGATCAAATATCATCCTTCAAATATGTTTCACTTAGTAGTAACACACCCCAGCATATTACATTGGGAATAACCCACATCCAGACAGTCAATTGTAAAGACATTTCCTTTAAGAAAGACAAGCAATTTCTGATAGAAATTCTTCACAAAGGTTTGACAGTTGCTTTTTTCTACCTCTCAGAGACCTTTGCAAACTAAGCACCTAGGAAAATACAGTAAGAGAACAGTAAAGAGGAATTCATGAAGTGTGTAACTGATCTATCCCATCAGGAAGCTGACTCCTTCTGGTAAGGCACCTCGCAGTAGAAGGTCTGAAGGTTTTTCCAAGTAAGATGAGTTCAAAAGGCTAAAAAAAGGAATAATTGTTACTCTGCACCTGGTAACAGCTCTGTACACTGTGACCAAAACAGTTTGGTGCAGGTATTCCCAGTGAACAGGTGCATGCAGCATTTTGGTCCTCATTTCATTTTCCATAATGTGACCTGTATGCAGCTTTATTTATAAAATCAGCACTGCTGGTTCTATAACCAGGACATACTCTGACAATTTCTAATGATCGTTTCAATACTAAGATGCTAGAGAGCTTACAAAATTTTAGAAAGTCTGAAGAATTTCTCCCTGGAAATCCTTGATCCCTAGTCTACTATAATACAGAGACTGCACTGTATTTAGAGAAAAACATGATACGCCTTCACAGAGAGTGTATATTCAGGGACTGTTCACCTAGTATTCATGAAATCTTGTCCTGCTACACTGGTTACTTTAGGACATTGAATCACAGAATCAACTAGGTTGAAAAAGACCTTTAAGGTCATCAAGTCCAACCTATGACCCAATGCCACCTTGTCAACTAGACCATGGCACTAAGTGCCACATCCAATCTCTTCTTAAAATATCTCCAGGGACAGTGAATTCACGACCTCCCTGGGCAGCCCATTCTAATCTCTGATCACTCTTTCTGTAAAGAATTTCTTCCTAATGTCTAATCTAAACATCCCCTGGCACAGCTTAGATTGTGCCCTCTCATCCTAATACCAGTTGTCTGGGAGAAGAGATCAACCCTCACCTTGCTCCAACCTCCATTCAGGTAGTTGTAGAGAGTGATGGGGTCTACCCTGAGCTTCCTCTTCTCGAGGCTAAACAGCCCCATCTCCTCAGCCTCTCCTCACAGGACTTGTGCTCCAGTACCTTCACCAGCCTCACTGACTTTCTTTGGACATGCTCAAGCACCTCAATATCCTTCCTGAACCGAGGGGCCCAGAACTGGACACAGTACTTGAGGTGCAGCCTAACCAGTGCCAAGGACAGGGGAAGAATCACTTTCTTGGTCCTGCTGCCCATCTGTTCCTGATACAGGCCAGGATGTGATTGGCCTTTTTGGCCACCTGGGCATGCTGCCGGATCATGTTCAGCTTCCTGTCAATCAGAACGCCCAGGTCCCTTTCTGCCTGGTTGTTTTCCAGCTACTCTGTCCCCAGCCTGTAGCGTTGCATGGGGTTGTTGTGGCCAAAGAGCAGGACTGGCATTTGGTCTTGTCAAACATCATACCATTGGATTCAGCCCATTTATCCAGCCTGTCCAGGTCCCTCTGCAGAGCTCTCCTACCCTCCAGCAGATTGAGACTCCCCCCAGTTTTGGTGTCATCTGCAAATTGGCTAATGGTACACTCAATCCCCTCACCCAGATCATCAATAAAGATAATTAAACAGGACTGGGTCCAACACTGATCCCTGGGGGACACCACTAGTGACTGGCTGCCAACTGGATGCAGCACCGTTCACCACCACTCTCTGGGCCCGGCCCTCCAGCCAGTTCTTAACCCAGCAGAGTGGCCCTGTCCAAGCTGTGAGCTGCCAGCTTATCCAGGAGTATGCTATGGGAGATGGTGTTAAAGGCTTTGCTGAAGTCCAGATAGACCACATCCACATTGACACTTCCCTGCTTTTTTTGCCTCTTGCCCAGACCTGTCAGAACTGTCTGAAGCTCAGGTTCTCTTCCACTCACGTAGGACAGGGGACACAGGCATTCATTTGGGCTGTGTCTCTGCTACCCATTGCAGTAGCTGAGGTAGCAGAAGATGATTAGCATTCCCGGGCTTCTTAACAGAGTGAAATATTCCGGAAGAAATTACATGAATACTTGCATTCAAGATGGTTCAGTGGCCTTGGAAAGCAGTCACAGCACATCTCTGACACACTCTGTCTTAGCTTGCTTGGGAGGGTGACTTGTGTTCCTGTTGTCTCTGAGTTGAAGAATTAGTCCTACCTGCTCTTTTGAGGATGGCACTGGGCTTATCGCAGTCTGAATCCTTTTGTGCAGAAGGAAGAAGTCATAGGTAGGAATAAGTTTCTGGATATTTTTGAAATGCTACTCCCAAAGGCACCAACTTCCACATGCAGAGTAAAAAACATTGCTCTTTCTTACAGTGCAGATGAAACAGATTACATACAGTTTATTTATAAAAGTTTTATACACCTGAAATGTCAGAAATATTTACAACTTTTCTGCTTTCTTCAGAGTTCTGATAAGATTGAGTCATACAATTACACTGCTGTCTCCTTTGAGTCTGATGTTTGTGGTGGCTTGAAGTTCAGTATCTCTTTATATGTAATGCCTGGAAAACAACAGAATAGACAATAGTGTTGCTGGTCTAATGAGAAGAGGAACTGCACAGACATGAATGAGCAAGGTGCAACTCCCAGCATGACTGGGCTCTGATCTAGCTCAGGAAGAGAGAGACCTCTTCAGGCAGAAAGAGAGAAAGAGTACAAAAAGTAAGGGAATCCAGGATCATTTTCCCACCATTTCAGATTTGAAGAAGCAGCCCAATACCGAAATGGTATAGGTGCTTTCAAAGGGATGCAAGCATTGACTTTAGAGTATAGTGGGCAATATCATCAGGAAGAGCTACTGAGTACAGAAGCTTTAAAAGTCAGGTCCTCACTTAAAAGCCAAAATACAAACATCAGGTGTTAGATGAAAGCAAGATTCAGACTTAAATCTCTGCTGACACAGATACATTTTCTCTTCCTCAGACAACCTAACTTTAAGACCAGCAACCGCTGCAGTCCAATAGAGCCAACAGTCAAAGAATCTGTTTGCCTGTCCTATCCACTGGAAGGCATGTTACAGAAATTGTTTCTTTTCTACGTTGCAGAAGATGGGAGGACAGACAGATGAAAAAGGAGGAGAAGGAGGAGAGTCTATGTTAGGAGGCAGAGAAGAAACCTTTAGGGATCATTCCAGGAGGACTTGGTACTTACCAGAACTTGGCAAGTAGAGTTTCTCTACCTAAATGCTGTCTATTTACTCTGTTCAATCAAATGCAGGGGAGGTAATTTGTAAAGGGGAACATTCCTGTTTCTGGATGGCCTTTCAATCTGTTTATTTTTGAAAACATCACAAATCTAAACTCACGCTTCCACTCATCTAGCGGAAGATCCATGTTATCAAATGTGTCGTCGTATTTCTCAGCTTCAATTTCTTCCTCAGGATCATGAATCGGTTCAAAGTAAGGATGCATCAAAGCCTCAGCTGCTGTGACTCGCTTCTCTGCATCCAGCACCAGCATCTTCTCCAAAAGGTTTACAGCTGTTGCACAGAAAACAAACAGTGTATTCAAATCATGCAACTGATTCCACTTGTACACAGTAACATTGCCCTGGAGGTATTTCAAATAAATACACGGAGTTATAAAGCAGAGGTGTCCATTCTATAGCCAGTGGGGCCCATCTGCATGACAAATAGTTCTTTGAGCAACCTGGGATGTGTACAAAGCCTGATGCAATGCAGAGGTGCTCCCTTGCTTCTGTATGCAATACATATAAGATCTCAGCTTCTGGCTCCAGGACCACTGTGCTTGAGGCTTTCCCAGGTGTCTTTCATCACTGCCACCATGTTGTGGTTCTAAGGTACATCACCACCTGACAACAGCAGAATGAACAGGTGAACAGCTACTGAGAACTGCCCTGTATGTGACCAAATCCAAGCCCAAGTACACTTTGAAGTTCACTAATACAAGTCAGTTGTCCATGCTCAGAATTTCAGAGCTGACCTTATCTGCTATGTGATTTTGATCTCAGCCAAAAATATCCATTAAAATCTTGTGTGTTTCCCTCCAGGGGATTTTGGATTAGGTCCATTGTTAGAATGCCAAAATGGGCTAGTGTAAACAGGTATGATGAATGATTTATTTTCTGTTTTTCTATCCTGACAGGATGTTCCCAGGTTGGGTGGAACAGCTGAAAGGAAGTAGAGACTGCAATGTGGGACAGGATGCTTCAACTCCTGCTTGCCATGCTGTGTATTCTCTCCAACCTTCTCTTCCAGATCAGAAGTAGCCAGATGGCCACAGAAGTGATAAGAGACATCCTAAAAACTAAAGAAAAATGTGTAGTTTGCTGTAGCTATCAGTGAGTTAACCATGCAGCCAGGGTAAAAGCTGTTTATTAATCAAGTTTATTTCTACAATATCTGAAACTAAAATTTTAATTTCTTAAATTGCAAAGATTCAATTATCCTAATTCATATTCTAATAAAACTGGCTTTGTGAGTGTTAAGGTCACTGGGGAATTGATAAGATTTGGGTAGAGTCATCTCAGAGCTCTGGCTGCCTTAGGTCATGTCACAGTTATGCACACTGGGTATGTTCTTCAGGCTGTTTATATATATATCGAATCCAAGCCAGTGCTTCTCAGGAATGCATAGATGTTTCCCAGGATATATTAATTCCATTACTAAAATGTCAGCTTTCTATTTCCTTGCATTTCAACTGTAGATCCGATTGATCTTTCAGAATTGTATTTCAGAAATAATACAGGGAAAATACAATAAAGAGAAAATTTTATTACATATATTTAATCTACCAGGGCTCTTGGAAAGCTGCTCAAGTAAAACCAATGAGCAGGTGCTGGATTGAAACCTAAAACACAAGATCCTTTTTTTTTTTTGGTGCTTCTAAGAAATTGATTCCTGGCAAGGTTTAAACTTCGCAAAGTTCAGCCACTACAATTAAAACTATGAATTATGGAAAGCAGGAGATAGAACAGCAGGAGAACCACCCCATCACCTATCATATGACTGATACTACTGTTGCCTCCGATGGAAACACAAGACCAAATTGTACACATCCGCACAAACCGCCTTACCCAAAGGATTCGCGTACTTCAAGATGGATGCAAAATCTTTCTTCTGGACTTTTGGGAGGCTTTTGATATAGTTTTTTGCCTCAAAAGAAACATGAATATTAAATTAGACCATTTCCACCTTTGTAATGTGACAACAGTAACTATATGCTCAATAGGTGACTCAACAATGCTTTGATAGCACACTGTACAAATGCATTTTTTCTGCGTCATAAACCCTAATGATATTCACCTACTTGCTAAACAGAACTTTAAAAAAACAAAAATCTTAAAACCATTAGAAATTATAATGTAAAGCTTTAATTATTAGTGCTCCATATTTAATACATTAATAGAATAAATATGTATGATTTTAAAGAGTGTCATAGTGAGTTTACAGGGCCCTCTAGAAGTGAACCTTATACAGTAATTCATTAGTATTTAAATTGTACAGTTAGTCTAAGAATAATTATAGATTCTTTGTAGTAAGGGCTTGAGGATTCTAGAAGGACATCCATATAAGAACAGGAAACAGAGACATTTGCAAACAACTGGGTTTTCTAAATATCTTCATTTTTTCAGTACCTTTCCAATAAAAGTAGTAAGTTATCAGCTCAACTGTTTATATGGTACACACTGGAATCTTGAACTATTTAAATGTACAGATTTTTCAACTGTTCTGATAATTTTCTGTTGTGTTACCCCCATCTCCACTAGCTATTGTGGGTGTGCAAAGCATTTCAAGGCAGAGAGGTACCATCAGGGGTATTTCAGTAGTCAATATATATTATCTCCGCCAGTTTAAGAACTGAGCATGGCTTAAGTAAAATTAAGACAACCAACTGACAAAGCAGAATACTCACATCTTGACTGTGCAATTTTTGAACAAAATCTTGAGTTGGTGTACCTGTTATTTTCATTATTTCTGTGAGTTGGTCCAGATCTGAATACCAGCAATAAGGAACAAATTCTTTCACCCTGCAAAAATAATGCTTTTCTTTGCTGTTGGAGAGTGAAGTAAAAAAATCTCAATTCATTGACTAAACAGAAGATTTATAAAAGATGAAAATCCTCAATTTTTCTTGCAAAAGGCAAAGACACTGAAAGCACCTGAAATCAATACTATAATACTATAATTTAGGAACACGTAATTGAATAATCCTCAAAATTTTGTAATATTATCCGGGTCTCCTGTATTTTTGGACAGAAATCAGTCCAAAAGAAATGGAGTATCTGAACAATCAACACACGTATTGCACACACTGCTCTGGTCTATCCAATACTTAGGTGACACAGAGGCAGGAAAAGTCACAGGGAACATAAGGTGGTATGATAACCAACAAAAATCAAAGGAAATCAGTCTGTATTAGTTCTTTTCCACACTGAGAAACATCAAGAAAAAAATTAATCCTCCTCCTCCTTATTTCCCACGTGCTTAGTTTGATGCTGAGGTATTGGAGACATTGGGGTGAGCATCAGAATACTCCCCAACATTCTGTGTCCTAACCCAGCAGAGATTCATCAGCAACAGTTTTAACTGTTTCAAAGAAGAAACACCATATTTACAGGAGGGTAATGCTGCAAAGAAGAGCTATATGATTTGCTTGCTGCTCTGGTAAGAGCAGCAGATGAGAAGCCAAGAGCTAGATCAGAGCTCAGAGCACATGAGGATTCCATCAGCCTCTGCAGAGAAAGGCAGTGGTCGATGACGCTAATGAAATTAAATAAATAAATAAAATCTATACCAAGTTGGCAGGATAACCTATTCATAATTCTAAAACAAAAATCTCCTAAGTTAGCTGATTTCTTATTCATCTACTCACAGCTGAACCCACGGCAGCATTTCCTTGACAATAGGTAATACTGAATCATATACTTGAAGGCCAGCAACAACTATTACACTCGGATAATTTCCTTTCTAATATAGGAACACAGAACTTTGGCCAATTGTTCTGAAATCTCCAGAACCCAATATGACTAAAATACTAGCTCTTCTACTCTTACATTTATGGTGCACCATGAAAATTCTGACTCATTTATTTTCTTATTTATATATCAGAATGCTAAAGGTTAACATCCATTGAGAAATGCTGTGCTAGCCAACAGCTGTTCTTTGACAGGCATTTTAGTATTTTCTTGTTAAGAACTAATGCATACTTAAAACCTGTACAGCCTAAAAAAATCTGATGTATTCTACTTTTCCATAGTCCCTGCCATTTTTTTTGGTGAACACAATCTTTCTCTTGAATGTTTTTCTTCACAAAATGAGATTAATATGATCCATTCAATGAAGTCTCGATATTACATGTAAGTACTTAAATACAAATATAACTAAAATTAAGCAACTGTGATTCTGTAAACAAGTATTTGCAGCTAAGTGATTTATTGACTGCAATTCCACAAGGGAGAAAGCAGCGCAAAGTGATTAGGCTGAGCCATCAAACACAAAAAAGGTCAAAAATTATTGCTGTCTTCTATTAACACTGTCCCCTCTTAAGTATTACAACTACCACTGTCAATGAAGTATCACTTGAAGATGAATTATGGCTTAATCTTAATGATTTTCTTAATTGCTCAGCAATGAAATGATAGGACTAAATGTTTTCTGTGAATCCACATTTTACTAGATCTTACATAACGCTTTTTAATGAAAGCCTCAAAAAGCATGACATGGACTAGCTTGTGCACCTAAGTCATATACTACGGAATCTTCCAGAATCTTCTGGAATCTGTTACTAAAAAAATAAATATGGCCTTTCTACTACCACAGAACCTTTTAGGTGATGATTTGAAATGTAATTCAAAGATCACCTCTATTGAAAAAAAACAGTAATACAAATTTTAATTGGCAGATGTGCAAAAGTGGTAAGTACAGATATGAAATAACCATTTAATGAGAAGGGTGCAAGCCTTCATTTCAATTTATTATTATTCATTTCAATTTATGCTCATCAATTTTTGAACAGACTTACTGTGTCACATAAGAACCTCTCATAATTTTCTTACATTAGTATCATAAATTCAATGAAGGATACGATCATTTCCTTTGAACAGAGGCCTCCCTGTTATCATCTCAGCCATTATACAGCCCACAGACCAGATGTCAACTGAAAAAAAGGCCAGGAGGTACATTAAATTGCAGAATGCTTGTTCGTTTAAAGATGCATAAAATTTAATTTAAAACATATTTTAAAGAAGCATAAAAATTACCTTTACAGCCTGTTATAAAATAAATGTGTGCCTTGCTAAGTAAGATGAACAGCAAAAGTAGAACTACCAGACTTTCTAATGAACAAACTGGAGATAATCTCATACTATGTGGAGTGAGTTTCTCAGTAACAGGCAGATGTGTGTGGGAAGTAAATTTTCAATGCTTTCAAAAACTTCCACAGTTATCCCAGTGTTTTTTGAATTCCCTCCATCTGCCACTTTCCTCTGTCTGACAATTGGCACATCCTTGCAGGAACATGAGAACAGTGACCAAACTGTTACATCTGTATACATTTAAATAGTTTTCTTTCCAATCACCTTGGCACTTTCTGTTACTCTCAGAAAATATATATAAAAAACCCCAAACTCACAACCACCACACAATAACCTGAAATGTATCTACAAGGAAATTTTGCATAATTATGTTGTCATTTTCACCTCCATTTTCTCACTCAGTTCAGAAACAAGTGGTTGTTTATATATTGCCTGATTCAGTGAATGCTTTAGCTCTGTTAAGACACTTCTGAAGAGATGCTGACCTGTTTGAGTATAATGCATCCAGTTAAGTATGACCTCTGGGGCTCTGTACCACCTTGTAACCACATAACCAGTCATCTCGCTGTCTGTATGCCTTGCCAATCCGAAATCCAGAATCTGTAGTGGGAGCACAAAGAATATCCTGATCAGACAGCTAGTTATCTAGTTCAGAAAGACTTTACAACTGCAGGAAAAAAAAACAACAAACAAACTGGAGCAATCTGCAGAGATAGGTTTATTTTTGTATCTTTGTCTCATTGAAGTGTCTTGTTCTTTTTTTAAAAAACCAAGACAGAAATAGAAAGGAGATTTGCAAAATTTTTTTTTAAAGTTACATACTCCTATAGCAACACCAAAAGCTGTAAAACCAGTAAAGAAAATAATATTAAATAAAAAGATAATGGACACATTCAATGCAAAAAATTCCCTGACCGTAGAATCACCATTGTATCATGTTACAGCTAAAAGAACAGCATCTAAGAAGGTGTCCATTGCTCTCATATCCCAGGTGGTACAATTATTAAAGCATGTGTTCCAATAGTATTCTGAAGTAAGGAGGTATTGTTATTTCTATTTTATAACATACAACGGAAGACTTCCTCTAGGTCACACTGAAAATCTGCAACAAGGGTAGGGAATTATCATCATTTAGTCCCACTGAGTTTTCCCAACTTCCAGTATCAACTACAGAAAAACTTTTGTAAGAAATGCAAGATCAGTGCTATTTTTTATAGGGTTATGCACAATTCAGCTTATTTCTAAGATTCTCAGATATTTATCTCTAGATACAGCAACGTGCACAGCATTAGGATTAAAAGTGAATGTTATGGCCTTTTGTCAACTGCTACGAAGTTTGCCTTAAGAAAGCCCACCTGCATGGACCATCAAAAGATGGTGCCAAAAGATGCAGCCAATAGCAAGAAAATTCCGCTTCTGGAAAGATGATCAGTTTGTATTTATCAGAAAGTTCATGCTTCTAACAAGAAGCATAAGGCTTGAGTAAGTAAAGTCTGTTCCAGATAAATCACCGTCACCCACAGACAACTGAATATGCAGCTTTGCCTGAACAGCCATTAGTTGCTGTGTGTGTCAGGCCTCACATGTATATTGACAGGGCAGAAGTTTTTACTAGGAGCACCTGGGTATTACTATACCAAGAGTGATATTTTTGTAATGCTTTCTACAATTAAACATTCTAAAATATTTCAGGATAGTTTCATCATTCCCTGACAAGCATTTTAAAATATTTCAGGATAATTTCATCATTCCCGGGCACTAACAGAAAGGAAAATTATATTTTCATTCATAGATCAAAAGTACAAAATGTTATGGCTTATCTTTATTGCCATACTTGAAATACCATTCCCATATTCTCCCTGTAACCGCTGATTACCAAGCAATTAAACAACAGGAATAGGATGCAAAGGGAGACATTTTTACATTACCAGTAAAATACATTTGATTATGGCTGGTTCTTTAGGTGCTGAAAATTTACTGGACTCAAAATATTTGCACTGCCAAAACACACTTTTATATATGACTTCCCAATTTATTCCACATATTCAGGACACATTGTTTTCCCAGTAAAATGGCAGGGAGGGTGGGAATAAAAAAAAAAGGAAGTTTTATATAGCAGGTCAAAATCCAGATGTAGTACCATCTATCCTGTCACAGTTTTTTAGGCATTTTCTCTACCAAGGCTTGTGACATGTGGAGCTGGAAACAGCTAAAATATAATTTGGCTTTGTAGTTTTGTAAAAGTAGAAAACACAGCAAGAATTTTTATGCGCTATGTTTTAGCTTCATGTTTTATTTTATTTACATATTCATTGAGCTCAGGAACAAGCGTATCCTATTTGTACTTAACACGGTATCATTTCAACAACTATCTTCACATAAAGCTTACTCTCACATGCTTATCTTCAACTTTTCAGCTGAAGCTTTCAGAGCAAATTTGAAAATCCTTTTTATAATCCATGAATGATGAAAGAAAGAGCAAATCCCTCTCAGCTCCTCAAGGATAGCTCCGCTTCGACTCAGCAAACGTAATTTTCCTAACTTTCTTCAGTAACCATAACAAAAATAACTTGTAACTTTGAGACTACAGAAAGGGCAGTGATTTCCTTGTGCACCCTTTCCTGTCACTCTTCTGATATCTCTGTAGAACATCAGACAAGGGAGCCAGAAAGCTCACTGTGAAAAATAAAACTGAGACCCTATTAATTAGTTACCAATTCAAGGAACTGTCCCAACTTGTCTACAACCTCATGGCCACTGGAGCCTATGCAATGGAAGGTGCTGAGTGCATGGACGGGGGGGAAAAGGCTGGGCTCTCACTGTGAGCGTGGTCCTGTGCCTACATAAGCTGACTTTGAGAGTGTGCTCTCGGGGCAGGGTCACATCCCACTCATTGCACCCAAATGGATGTATACAGGGGGAGTCAGCCCAACTCCTTCAGTGTTAGGGAGATCCCAGCTAAATCTTCACCCTGATTTTTTTTATGCACTGTTCTCAGTGATTTATAGTTTGCTTTCTGTTTTTCAGCTGGAGTTGCCTTCTGACAACCAGTATTTCCTAACTGCAAATTTGCACTTTTCTTCTGCATATGATATCAGAGCTTATATGGTACAAGCAGGGATATTGTAGTTATGCTCTGAGAGTCAAGGAATGAAAACTAAAGCTTAATGCTACATTTCCTCCTTTTTTTTCCACAAAATTGCGTTCTGATACAGGATTGTTTGCCTCAGTTTATCTAAAAGCTTAAAAATGCCCAGGGTAACAGAAAAAAAATGGTGTTAAATAAGTAGATACTGATCAGGAGATTGTATCACAAAAGAATGTCCTAGACCTGGCCTGCATCTCAAAATGTAATTGCACAGCTGGGGGAAGACAAACATGTACAATTGTTTTTTCTAGATTCTCTTTTTTTCCCCACCATTGCTCTGGGGTCCACTCACCATTTGGCCAACTACAAGCCAGAAGAAGGCAATGGCTTTTTGTGTTAGATAAGAAAACTCTGAAATCTCAGAACCCTGAATATTCAGGTCAGTCTCCAAAGAGCAAAAAGTTTTATTGCAATAGCTACATGCAAGCATATAGTTTGTATGTTGTGTGCTAAAACCCACTTTTGTAGTGTGGCATCACCTTTTATTTTATTCAATTAACAGTGTGCTTCACAGTCTTTGGTCTTCTGTATCTTCCACCAGCTAGAGTTAGACTTTTTCTATTTACTCAAAGCTGAAATTCTCACATAACTGGACCACTCCCATAAAGTCTTATGTCTCTTGTAGGGAGTAAACCTTGGCCATAAGATCTAAATGTAATTACACATCTGGACACAAAAGCACCCATTCAAATTCGTGGTTGTTTTGTAAGCATGTATAGGCCAATCCTGATTCAATTCAAGCACAGCATAGAAGATACAGCTCAATTTTGTAATTAAATGAAAAATCCTGACTGGCCTTTGAGATTGCTAGAGCTAAGAGAAGATAGGTGACAAAAGCAATTCTGAAAATTAATAAAAAATTAAAATACAAGAATAGAATTAACTGGAGACTGGAAGCAGTCTGGGGCTACTATGGCTACACTCACCAGAATAAGCTATATTCCTAAAATACACAGTGTTGAGTACTATAGAATCCTACTTCATAATAAATATTTGGCTTTTTTTATGACAAAGTCATTCTACACAGCCAAAGAGATGCATTTTTGCTAGGTCAGGGTACATTGCATAATTATTTCTGAAGTACAAATATTATCCATTCTAACAGGCTTTGGAAGATTTCCAGTACATGTCAGAAACTGCAACCAAAACTGGTCAGGTTTAGTATTTCAGTTCAGTGATTCAAAATGAGGCTTGATGTGACAAACATTGCAAAGGTGCAGAATTACTATTCAGGTGGACTCTACTGACAACATTTCCAAGGAAGTGGCAACACCTACACTTCAGAACAGATAACTTTCCACGACAGGTGCTACAGTCCTGGTCTCCAAGCGTGCATGCCAGCTAAGCCCAGTTTCCATACCGGAAAGGGGTGTGGGTGTGCACTGTCCTTCTAACCCATCTTTGGAGGAAAGCCCTGATGGGTAGGACAAAGGGAGTCATGCTGCATACAAACAAAAGAAGCAGCAACCAGGTAACACAAACAATGCCGTCAAATGCACCTCCTTGCACTGTAGCAGCAGAAACAGGTAATAGCTGAACTACAGGAGACTGAATTCAGAACTGGCTTCCTTTAATGAATTTTTTTTCTTAGTACTTCAGTTAAGAGCAAAAATGAAGCAGAAATTATATATTCCTGCTACAAAATACACTGAAGTCTACCTGCAATTGATAGTGCTGATAGTTGTAACAACGCAGAAGATAATACTTTCAAAGTGAGCAGTATGTGATTCCTTTCATGCTTCCCTGAACTGATTAGCTGCAACATATCATAAACACAGTTCTCCATTACAGCTCTTATCTGACTGCAACCATCACATGATTTTTTCTCGAAAAGTACTTTTAGTTGAGTGACTGCATAAAAAATATACCAGTATGCATTGCAACATACACATCATACAGGAAAAGGGTTACTATTACTGACATGCACCTTCCCTTGGTGTGGGCAAACAGCTGTGGCACAGCCTGCTGTCAACACCAAACCCACAGGAGCAGTTTCACTTCTTACACAGCTCATCACCCCGCTGGAGAGGCTCAAGTCAGCAACCACTCTAATGATGCCATGAATGTAATAACCTGTGGCACCGATTTCCTTATCAGAAATGGCATTTTAGATGACTCTCATCTTTCCCCTGCTAGCACTGGGTACAAGCTTCCTGGAGCATCCTATCTGGACTAGATGTTTTCAGCTGAGACATCCTGGGCAAAGTCTCTAGCTTCAGGCACAGCCATTTCTTGGGCTTGATTCCAGAATGACCTCAGAAGTTGATCATCACCTCTGCTCTTCTTATGAATTGAACATTTGTATAAGTCAAGGACATTCAAATGGGGGATAAATAGATTCTCACAATTCAGGGCTTTATTTCTTAAACAAATATTTAATTATTATTGTGATGACTGAAGTCAGACAAATGGGAAAATACTTGTAAAGAGCAGTCTCTTGTAATTTTTTTCAAGTTAGTTACCATTGCCCATCTAATCCTCTCTTCCTTTTCTTTTTCCCATGTTTCCCTGTTTCTCCATGACTCCTCAAAGCCTATGGACTAAAATGCTGGCCCATCACTGAAACCAGCCAGCAAGTCTACAGCTGTTGCACCCATTGTCTTCTGTCTTCTAATGCCTCCGACTGTTTTTTCAAATAAACATACCTTACCTTCAATTCACAGTCTTCATTTACTGCCAAGTTTCCAGGCTTTAGATCCTGTAACGATTTCAAATGGATGTTATTTTTTTTTTATTTTACAGCAAGCACAATAAAGCACTCTTTCCTGCTTTCTTTCTGTCTTTCTTTCTGGTTTTATAGTTTTCATGTAACTATTTTGAACAGCAACAGGTAAAATAATGTCATAACAAATCACACAAACAAGAACACAAACTTGCTTTTGTTGCCATATGTTTGGCTTTTTTCCAGTATACTTCCCCCACCCGAAAAATCAACTGTTTTTTTCTGCTACAAGTCGGGAAAATACTTGCCAGTGAAGGAAGTCACTCGTTTTTCTTTCTGTGAGTGGGCTTTGCCCATAAATTTGCTGCGTTTAATACTAACACCACAAGTTAACAATTCACATATATATTTCTCGACTGTACATATTGTATATCAACATATACTTTATAAAGGTTGCATACCCTGATAGACGTAAAAGGAGTACTGAAGGAATCAAACAAGATTTTACATAAGAGCCTATGCTCTCTTCTGCGGAAAAATCAATTTCCTAACAAAGTCCATTGAACTGCAACGTTAAAAAAGTATTCCCTTAAATCTCTTTAGCTACCATAGGGACTTCTAATGATCTTCAAAAGTACAGTTTAGCAAAAGGGAAGAGGACTGGCAATGACTAAGATGATATTGCAACAGCAGTGACTCAGACATACGCACTAAGAAAGAAATATTCCTTTAGCTTTTTCAAAGCTTTGTTGGATACACTTTAGTACAAGATGTTTAAAAGTATCTTCTCTCTAAACTTTTTTAACAGGCATCCACCTGTTTTATACAAAGATGTTTTAAGATGAGAGGGGCCTTGGAGAGAAACAATTTAGTGCAAAGAACCTTAATGAAACCAAGAAGTTCAAGGGCCATCAAGAGAGAGCTTAGAAAAAGACTAAGCAATGGTAAATTTGGATCATGATCACAGCAGTTGCAAAAATAAAAATATAATTATATTACATTATTTTGTCAGTTTGCATAGTTTCCATGTGCAGCTTAAAGCTGCTTTACAATGTGCACTTCCTACGGTGCTCCTGGCACATTATTACAAATGGACAATTTCTACTATTCTGATGCAGTTTTGGGGAAGATATGCTGCTTGGTACCACATGAGCATCTTTCAGAACTCCTTCTTCACAGTGCAAAGTGATTTTAAGTGGACTTTAAACACAGAAAGAGTTCAAAAATAATCAAATGCTTAAAAATTTGAGGTTCTCAAGGCTTTAAAAGTTTGGACAATTTTTTCAGTTTCTATGGTTTCCCCCCCCCCCCCATCTCTGAACACTAACTTGATGTTTAAAAAAAATCTTAATATTGTTTTTAAAAGTTTAATCTTCATTAAAAACAAACAAACAGAAAAAGCTCTTATCCATCTCAATTTAGACACTTGTGGGGACTTACAATTCAACTTCAAAAATAATTGAAGAAATCCAAATTTAAGCTGTATTCAGTGCAACTTGATTGCCCAACTTACACTGATGTAGCCATGCCAACTTTTGTTCTTATCAAAGAAGAAACCAGAAGCTTATATACAAACATCACTCACATTATGAAAATATAAACATCTGTAGTGTTGTTTCCACTTACCCTGTGAATTATGCCTGATGAGTGAATATACTGTAAAAAGAGAAAGTATTATTTATTCATGAAGTCCCAACTTTAAGAAGTTGCCTAGGGTAGGGGAGAACGTACTTTTTCACTGTGCTAAAGTGAATCAAAATTATAAAATGTTTACTTATTGCACAGATCTTTTTAGCTATGGTTTTAATGTTCACATAATTAAACTAGCATTTTACCCTTTCCCTCCCCCAATAATGAGAAACCACTAAATCAGTTTTGAGTACTGCAATAGATCATATAGTTTTTTTCTAAGTCTTCCCATACATAAAATGCTGTTTTCAGTTAATTTTTGGCATTTCTAGATATATATATTCATATCAGAATAAAACCTGCTATTTTATAAATCAGAAATGTTCTCTTGCAGTAGATGCCTCTGCTGTGCCATTGTAGTTTAGATTCATATGCTTCAGCAGCACTGACTTTTAAGAGATCATTAAGACCAGTCAAGATCTTATCTGAGAATTCTCACTAGATGCTTCAATACTTCCTCAATGAAACATCGAAAGGTCAAGTTACAAGACATTCTCCTTTACTTGAATATTTTCATCATCTTTTCAGTGACCTGTTTAAGGGCTCACAAAAGTCAAACCAACAAACTGGACTCCCAGGACCAGTTCTTCTGGGAAGACACCTGATCAAATGCAGATGTTTGAACCCATGACTGTCACCAAATGCTCCCCACTGAGGTATGCAGTTCCTCTCATCAGCTGAATGATGTCCTAGAAGAGACTATTTTCATCGTGGATAATGAAGGGAGGCTCTAGTAACTAGTTCAGACATAGGCATCTCTTGCAAGGATAGAAATCCAGCAAGTTGTCCTGAACTGAGGACGTGCTCTCCAAGAACGGCCTGGGAGGTGCTATTACTGTTCACTTCAGGTGTGGGGAAGTGATCTGAAAACCCCACAGATCATACTACTGCTGGCAGCTCATACCACTGACACTAAGCAACACAAGAACAATAAAAGCTTTTAAATAAAAAGAATCCAGAAAAGATGGATAAGATGCACCTAGAGAATTTTCATTTTATTGCATCCTGAAGAATGGGACAACAACTGGGATTGTTGTTCCCAGAATTACTGGGAACCAACTCTCAGAGCCAGGAAAGACCAACCAGGGACAGTCAGCATGGCATCATGGAAATGCACAGAAGGAAGGAACTTTTCAGGATAACTGCAAAGCAGCCATAGCCCCAGCAATGACCATCTTCCTTCCCAGCAGCCCTCAAGCTAGGCAATTAACCGCATGAATGCAACAGTCCCTCTGCACGCAATAGAAAGCAAAGCTATAAAGCCAGTTTCTACAGATAGATCCAATGTGCATTTCAGACTTTGATTTCTGAACTTAAACAAAACCCGTACAACCTAAGCAACACAATATCTGCATTTAAGGCGCCGAGTTTTTAAAGCAGTGAGTGAAAAAACTAAAACCGCTGACAGTTTCTTTTTCCTCTCTTACACTTGACACAGTGCACCAGATGTGGTCTCATAGGTTCTGAAAAGAGGGGGGGAAAAGAAATCAAAACCAATTCCCTTAACCCCATGTCTACAACTTTACCAATCCAGCCCAGATCATGGTAGGGTCCTGCTGCTGCACAGTCACACTGATTGCTGTGCCAGACCCCAGGCAGGTCTTGGCATCTGTGGTAGACCAGTTCCTGCTACATATTACTTGCAGATTAAGCAAGGTTTTACATAATCCATAGGAAATGCCAAAGCCCTTCACAAGATTTCCTGGGGTGGACACAAGGGGCTGAGGGCACATGGCTGCTTCCAAGAATGTAGTCTGTAAAAATGCTACAGCAAACAAAAAACTATGAGATGTTGTATCTGTCATGGATGTGGATAAAAGTGGACTGGGATGGGAGGAAGAGGAAATCTGTCAATGGTATGTGGAGACCACAAAGGATATATAGTCTTTTTTTTTTTTTTTTTTTTA
>VZRE01015920.1:51449-73026 GCA_013396775.1 Cephalopterus ornatus
TTTTTTTTTTTGAGAAATGCACCTGTAGGTAGCTAGACCCCCAAGAAATTAAGAAAAAGAAGTCTTCTGCCATAGCTGTATTGATCAAGGATGTCACAATGTCTACTTGCATTCTAAGTTATTCCAATGTCTTCTAACTGAAGCCTCTTTATTTTCCAGTGCAGATGTTTAAAATATTCTACAGGCTGTTTTCTCTGATAAAACTGTACACAATAGGAAATAGCTGGTTATTCTGTGGCATGTAGAAATAGGAATGAAAAGGTCTGTGCCCTTCAGAGTTTTAAAGTACATCTCACCTGTTTGGGGTAAGAGTGTGGTTTTGCTGGTGTTCTTACCTCACTGAAGGTTTTATGTGTTCACAGCACCAAAATCACATTAGCACTTTGAGGAGGGTTCCTATATTTTTTAAACACTCCTCTTAATACAACACTACTGAGATTACACGAAACGGCATTTCTTCCTGATGCCAAAGTACACATCAGCCTTTCTGTAAGGTGAAATACTGGTGCCGTGTTGCAGTATTTCTTTAACAACAGCAGTATTTTTTTAACTGCATTTTATTATCTCCTGGCAGGTAGCAGCACTGGAACCATGCTAGACTTCATTGAGAAAATTTTCCATTTCTGTTCAATTACCTTCTGAAATGGTGTCCTGTTCTTACTGATTCTCTTCATTAAATTAGCCATTTATCGACAGCTTTTTCATTCTTAACATGGCAAAAAGATCCAGACCAGAGTACACATACCCTTCACAATGCTATTGCCACTTCACATGAACAATATTTGATTCAAGAACCCAGTTAACATAAGGGACATGCCTTGGAGCACTGTGAGTTATCCTAAAGAGAATTTTTGGTAGTATGCATAAATCCTGGCATGCAAGTTTCAGATTGTGCTAGGAAGCCATCCAATAGTCATCTAAATTTTAAGCATTCTTGTCTGTATATGTAATCTCTACACAAAATAAAAGGCTAATCGAAATGGAATTAGAAAAGACTCAGGGGAGTTCTAGGCAACATGCAAAATGAAAATGAAGAACAACTTGGCAGGAAAGAAAAAACAGAATAGGAAATGAGGGAGAGGGGGGAGGGAAAAGAGAGCAGTAGAAAAAAACCGGCATAAATGTGAACAAAAGGCAGTAAATATGGATGAGAAAAGAAGAGAACTGGAGCAGGTAAATCTTATTATTAAGTATGGCAAAAGAAACTCAAACAGGTATTTGTATGGCCCAAGAGTTGTCTGTTCCTTCTCAAACACTGTATGAATAAAGTGAGAGGACTGACAGCCACCTCGCCAGACCTCTATAAACGGGAACCCAGCTGGCATTCCTGCAGAAGAGGGACCCAAGACTGAAAGTGCTGGAATCTCCAGCTGCTTTCCACCTACATACAGACACTTATGTTTAGCGTGTCTTCTGTACTCTTTGACAATATACAGCTTTTCTGTCAAAGAAACAAAAAAAAAATATTAAAGCCCTTCCAAGTTGCAAACTCATACTTTATATAAAATTTAATGCCAGAGTAGGGCCTGACCAATAAACAGACAAAGGAGAGGCATGTCACTGTTTCTAAGTGGTAAATTTTGATAAATTACAAAGCTCGCTGAAGAAAGGAAATGAATATTTCATTCTCTGTGGAAAGTAGACAGTAAAATGGTAAGAACTGATAAACAAAGACCTCTACAGACTTGCAGAGCAAAGGCTGAGGGCTTGATACAGATCTTCCTGAACTCAGTATGAACTTTCTATTGACCTTAATTTATACATCTTTTTTTAAATCAAGCCTGTTGAGCATTTGCTATATAACCAATCCAGAACCAGTCTACAGGTAGAATGTAGAAACAAAGCCTGCGAGGAACCAACCTGTGGGTTTAGCAAAAATCTCTTATGCCTTTACAACACATTAGCCACACAGAGTTTTTTCTACATGCATTTAACTGTCACATGTAAAAAGGCTGTTACAGTAGAAATGTGACAAAAGTGATGAACTGCCTTCTTGCCTTGACCAGACATAAATGGAGATACCATAAATTTCTTTGCATATTGCAGACTACATCATTAACACAAAAACCCCCATCAAAATAGAGTCCACCAAAGTTTAAAGGTGGGGGGAAAAAAAGGCATTTTACAAATGTAAGGCTAAGCTTGGGAAGCTGAAAGAGTTTTACCACAAAGATCTACAGGGTAGCATATTCCTTCTCAGGTGTTGCAAGCATTTTTCCCTTACAATACCTCAGCTAAGCTCTAACTAAAGTGAATGTTTGTTCCCCCTGCCCTGCCAAAAAAGCAATCTAAGTAAACAAAGATAGGCTGTCTTTAATCCAGATACAGTAGACCTTAAAAAGTACAAGATTTTTCACTCAAAACTTGGCAAACCCTTTCTAAAACAGCTAATTTATAGATACTTGTAAAAGAATAAACAAATTTCTGACTCATTCTCTTTTTTCTCTGCATGCCAGCAACACTGCTTTCAGCTTAACACAATTCCTAGCACAGACAGGGATACAAGAATGTTCCTCAAGCACTGGACCACTCCTATTTCTTAAAGATATTTCCAGGTAGGTGTATATTTCTGACTGGATTAATTGGTTCATGAAGAATCCAAAATTTAATGGGACAGATACAGTAAAGACTGTTCTCCAATGTTTGCTGCGCAATAAGAAATGACAAAACAGAGTCTAGTAGCTGAATAATATCTTATCTCCTGTGTTTAATTTTGCGCTCTCAAAAAATATGTGGGAAGAGAGAAAATATTCAGGCAAACCACTTCCTATAGAAGATGTAACACAGTCACAGAGATCAGAGATACAAATTTTCTAAGATTATCTCAGCATCCCTGCTGGTTGCATGTAACTGCAATGAGCACTGCCTTTATTTTTATTAAATCTAGGGAATAGCAGGGAACATCAAGAACTTCCTGCTCTTCTCCTTCTGCTGGGTGGACCTTGGCTGGTCACCAGGAGCCCACCGAGCTGCTCTTTCATTTCCCACTCTCAGCAGAACATGGGGTAGAAAATACAGTGGAAAAGCTCATGGACTGAGACATGGACAGGGAAACCACTCACCAATTAACACCATGGGCAAAACAAACTCGCATTGGGAAAAATTAATTTAACTTATTGCCTATTAATAAGAGAATAGAAGTTTGAAACAACATCAAAACTAAAACACATTCCCCCCACCCCCTCCCTTCCTCCCAGACTTAAGTTCACTCCTGGTTTCTCTCCCTCTTCCCCCCAAGCAGCACAGAGGGACAGGGAATGGGGACTACGGTCAGTCCATCACGTGTTGTCTCTGATGTTCTTTCCATCTCAGTCTTCCCATGCTCTAGTGTGGGGTTCCTCCCACAAGAGACAGTCCTTCATGAACTGCTCCAGCATGGGTCCCCTGTGGGCTGCAGTTCTTGCCACAAAACCTGCCAGGAGCCTGCTCCAGCACAGGCTTTCTGTGGGCTACAGCTTCATTTAGGGCACATCCCTGTGTCCCAGCAGGATCCTCCATGGGCTGCTGTGTGGATATCTGCTCTGTCATGTCCTCCATGGGTTGCAGTGGAGCAACCTGTGCCACCATAGTCTTCTCCATTGGCTGGGAAATCTCTGCTCTAGCACCTGGAGAACCTTCTCCCCTTCTTTCCTCACTGACCTTGGTGCCTGCAGGGCCATTTCTCATTTTCTCGCTCTCCTCCCACAGCTGCTGCACAGCACTTTTTACCCCTCCTTAAATCCGTTAACACAGAGGTGCCATGAACATCCCTGATAGGCTCAGGTTTAGGCAGCAGCAGGACTGTCTTGGAGCCCTCTGGAACTGACTGTTCAACATGGAGGCAGTTCCTGCTGTCTTCTCACAGAAGCCACCCCTGCAGCCTCCACTCCACTAACAAACAAACCCTACCACGCAAACCCAACACATCCTCTTAAATTCCTGCTCCGTTTTCTTCCTATGTATGTCAACCATGTGCAGTTGCTCCACTTGCCTTCCATATTTACTGATCCAACAGACTTCAGTGTCAGCCTTTGGGGCCCACAAGCTCTCTCTATTCGCCTGTCAGATAATGTACGTCACTAGGACCAAAGTACGTTTCTAAGCCATTTCACTGGAATTAAATTAATTATTCATCCTTTCCACTACACTCAACTTAAGCTAATTATTTACAGTTCATATATTTCTTGCCTGTAAAGTTACTGCAAATGATGTTTTTCATCTCTGGTGAATAGCATGCCTCTTCTGAAAACCTGCTTCCCAGACAGTTATCTGCAACTAAACAGACCGCTCCACTTATACTGTCCTTGAGAGAACACTTACTAGGACATGGCTTTGTAACTAGGGAACTAATTACAAAACTGAAATCATAACTCCACATTCAAAGTCCAGATTGGAGGTGAGTTCCCTCTAGTTTAAATAAAACCGATTTCCTCAAGCCTGGCTTCAGTTTCTGCATTTGTAAAATGGGAATTGGAGCACTTAAATGCACCACTGTAGAATATGAAGGATAATTACTTAGCATATGTAAAAGGCTATGTGAGTAAAAATCTACTAAAATTAGAACACAAAATCCAAGGTAGGGTCAAAGAGAAATCAATAATTCAGGACTCAATAACAAAGTATATTTGTTAAGCTTTGTGATAGGAGTAAATCAATTTACATAACCTTCTGTGTCTTTTAAGTACTGAGAGACAATGGAATCATGGGCTTGCTGATCCTGATGTTCCTGTCCAGGCATAGCATGCTGTCCTGCTCTATTAATTATATTTTAATAGTGTTTGATAATGCAAATATAGATCTGGATGAATCAGCATTCTGATGGATGTGCCAGACCTTCCTGTATCAAAATCAGTTCTGTATTTCCACTGCAGAACCACATCCCTGTGCTGACCTCACCTATCTCTGTACGAGCACAGAGGAAAGTCCACCCTTATGTTCTGTGTTGCAGGCAGAGGACCTTAAGATCAAAATTGTACAGTTCCAGCAGCAGCCAAGGAACGACAGACGTTCCATTTCAGCCAGTGCTGTTTCATGGCCTCCTTACAATGTGTGGCTCCAGACAGCAAAGGGAATTAAACAGCCATCACTGCAGGAGGGCCTTGACTGAAGCATCCAGAACTAGGTCAAGGTTTTTCTTCTCTTGGAATTGTGTCACCAAAAGAAATAAAAAGTAATATGGCAGTAGTAGCCTTTTTACAATCAACAATGGTGTATACCCAAAAAGCAAACTGTAATTTAAGAACTGCAGTACTAATCTACACCAAGAATTATTTTCACATCACATTAATATATATTATAGATTAAAAAAAGAGAGCTTCAAGATGTCTTCTTTTTGTGTTGTATGATGCGATCTTCAATAATCACAGCCCAATTTTTCAAAGTCAAACAGAGGAAAAAAAGGAGTAGCAATAATAAACAGTATTTAGCAAAACATGAGGAAGAAAAACAAAGTATATGATAATTAATATTTTTAGAATCATTCTTGTGAGAGTAAAATTAAAGATTATGTTGTTTTGCTATGGCTGTAAGCTCTGCAGTCCACAAAAGTATAAGAGAGATGAACATAAACATTATTCTGAGAAGGAGTAGGGGATTAACAGGCTTACCGTCAGGGTTATTATCTGAAAAAAAAGAAAAAAGGAATAAAAAGGAAAATCATGAACAAGCCCAACAAATAACTTAGAGATTATGTCAGGTCATCCAGCTGGAATGTGGAGACACTGTCCAAGTGTGCAGAGATGGAATTCGGAAAAGTGAAGTCCACTTGGTCCTTAACCTGGTAAGAGACCTGAAGGTCAACATGAAGGGCTTCTACGTGCAAATCAGGAGCAAAAAGAAAACCAGTGAAAACACAGGCAACTGAACAAGGGGCATGGAAAAAAAACCTAAGGTACTCAATGCCTCCTTTCCATCCATCTTTACTAGTAATATTTTCCAGTGGTTTTGGGGACCTATGATTTGGTAAAGTCTGGAGCAAGGAAAACCTACCCTCAGTGGAGGAGGGTCAGATTAGGGAACATCTAAACACACACAAGTTTAACATTTAAATACCCTGATGGGATGCATTCATGAATTCTAAGACAAGTTGGAGAATGTCATTGTGAGGCCACTTAATAATATTTGAAAGGTCATGGTGATACGGAGATGCTCCTTATGATGGTTAGAAAGCAAATATTGCTCACGTCTTCAAAAAGGAAAGGAAGAAGAGGATTAGTCAGCCACACCTCATTGTCTGGGAATGTAATAAGCAAGTAATTATGGAAAACATTTCCAATGATTAGAAGAATAAAAAGCTGATCAACAGTAGTCAGCATGGATTTACAAAAGGGAAAATCACACCTCGTTATCCCATCAATCTTCTATGATAAGACAACTGGCTTGGTGGATGATGAGAGGGCAGTCAATGCTGTTTACTTTGACTCTAGCAAAGCTTTTGAAACTCTCTCATAACACCCTAAGAGACAGGGGAATATGAGTTAGATTAATGGACAGTGACTGAACTCTTTTGATCAAAGGGTTGTGATCAGTGCCAGGAAGTCCAGCTGGAGGCCCATCACTAGCCCTGGCTCCCTTAGGGCCAGTACTGAAGTCAGTTCTGTTTAGCATCTTCATGACTGACGTGGATGATGGGACAGAGTGCTCCCTCAGCAAAGGATGCAGAACTGAGAAGAATTTTCGCACACTAGATGGTTGTGCTGCTGTTTAGCAAGACCTCCACAGGCTGAAGAAATGGGTTGACAGGAACCACCAAAGTTCCTGTACCTGGGAAGGAATAATCCCAGGCACTAAACAAGGCTGGGGGTGGACCAGCTTGGCAGAAAGGACCTGGAGGTACTGATGGACAAATTGAATGTGAGCAACATGCCCTTGCAACAAAGACAACCAAAAGCCTCATGCATTAGGCAGAGGATTGCCAGCAACTTGAGGGAGGTGATCCTTCCCTGTTTTTCAGCTTTAGTGAGACACAGCGGGAGCGCTGTGTTCAGCTGTGGTCTTTCCAGTTAAAGAGAGACACTGAACCAAATCCAATGAAGCTTCATGACAATGATTATGTGATTGAAGCATCTAATGTAAGAGGAGAAACTGAGACAGCCAGGGTTGTTTAGCTGGAAAATTGTATTTTCTATATATTCTTTTACTATATAAGGTGAGAAAAATTTTATCCTGCTATCAAATGATAAATATTTATAGCTCTCCATAATGGTTTGCTAGGAAAAAAAGACTGTGAAAATCAAAATGACAGTAGAAGTGGCAAACCTTTAAGCCTTTCAACATCTGATATACCAGGAACTGGATTCGGTCTTCAGTTAGTTTCTCATGCTTCATTATCTTACTCAAGTCTGTTCCCATAAATGGCATGACGAGGTAGCTTAAAACAAAAAAAAGGAAAAGAAAACCAAACAGATCAACTTGATTAATTTGTCATGTAAATTGAAACATAATTGTATGTTATAGTTCAATGGCAATACTAAATTATAGATTGTTCTGTTTACCAAACAGTTCCTTTATCATCCCTCTGCCCTCCAAGTTTCTCCATTTTTATCTGATTGTCATGAAAAGGCATTGCCCAACCCTGTCACTGATTACAGAAAGTTGCTAGTTATCAGAAGAGTGCAGACTTTGAACTAGCTTAGAAAGAAACTAGCCAAGTGCCTTATGATATTTCAAAGACAGGTACACAGAAAACTAACACATTCATGTAACACCATGTCTCTCACAATCATGATCACAGCATTGAACTCGCAGTAACCAAGGTGCCTAGGTTGTTCATTCAAACAGACAAGGCCAGATGCAACAGAAATAAAGTTCACCAAATTAGGAGGCAACAATAACTGCTATTAGTTTTCATTTGGGATCATAAACTGGGATCTTCAATACTTCATAATGGTAAAGGACACTAGCAACAGAAAGCTCCAGAATGCCAAGCTGACATTCCATAGCTAATCTTCACTTAAGATCCAAGCCTGTTCTTCACGTGGCATGTAGTAAACTCATCCTTCACAGTTTCTGAACACAGGCAGAGCCAACCACATTCGGCACCTGAGGATACAATAATCAGTTTTCCTTTTTTGATGAGGACAAGCAGATGCACTTTCATGAAGGGAAGAATTAGGTGTGATCGTTGTTTCATAGTTACAGATTTTATTATTTAGATCTAAATGGGTTTCTTCTGGTTAAAATATGCAAATTATAATTCTGATTTCTACTGATTTTTTTAAACCTGCATAAAAAGTGCATTTATTCTACTAGAAATGCAACTATAAAACAAAATAGAGATTGAATATAAAGACACTGATTTAGTCACTAGGAGTTATAGGTAGCAATTCCAACATGTCCTAGGCACCAAGCATTTTTTTCCCACGACTTTGGGGATCAGGACTCAGGCTCCCAGTCCCAGCATTCACTGACAAGTTCACTAACATTTGGATACAAAGGATGAGCGATTTAATCCTGTAACTATATAAGGACAGAGCAAACATAGAGAAGGCAATGGCATTTCGTATCTCTCTCCCAGAATAACACAAAAAGTTTGCCATCAACAAACCAAGTGCCTTAGAAAATGGAGTTCAACTTTTTTGTTCATGTTCTTTCTGTTCAGTCTGGAGAAGAAGAGGCTGAGGGGAGACCTCATTGCAGTCTACAACTTCTTGTGAGGGGAAGAGGAGGGGCAGACTCTGATTTGTTCTCTGTGGTGACCAGTGACAGGACCCAAGGGAATGTCTCAAGGGAGATATAGGTTAGATATTAGAAAAAGGTTCCAAAGGATGGTTAGGCACTAGAACAGGCTCCCCAGGGAAGTGGTCACAGCACCAAGCCTGCCAGAGTGCAGGAAGCATTTGGATGATACTCGCAGGCACATGGTGTGACTCCTGAGAATGGTCCTGTGCAGGGCTAAGGGTTGTGATTTATGTGAATAGACAAAGTTTAAACCAATATATAATCATTAGGCACTGTAAAGAGCAGGAAGAAAGACCGCAGTTTTACATAAGCACATTTTGCTATGTTTACAAAGTGATGACTTCAAATCTGTTACAGTCAAATAGAGAGAAGTCAAGGGGGGTGGAAAAATAACCAAAATGTAAGAGAGGAAAAACCCACTTCTAGTTGAGTTTGAAAGTTCAAACTGTAATAATAACTTATAAGCAACATATTGGAATAGGACAACAATGGGATCAAACAGTACAAACTCACTTTCAACACTTCATCTATTACCTAAAACCTTGCAATCTTATTTTTATTATCATTGAAAATATATGTACAATTCACAGCTGGAGTCCTCAAACAATCTGAGGTTAGACACATTATTAATAATTCATTTCTATGAGAAATTGATGCCTAATGCATTTATATTTTCACAAGTTTCATTTAAAGCTCAAATTCTTACAAAATGAGGAGCAACAACCCATTCTGGCACATTGTGTATGATACAAGCATGGACAATGCAAGGAAAAGCAATGAAGAGGATGAACAGCAGCTGGTAGAAAAGGACTTAAATTGATAAAGATTTATGCATTTCTGATTCAGTACACCATTTCAATAAACTGAAAAATTTAAAGCTGAAGGAATTTCAACACAAGCATGAGCAGGGAAAGGACTGTTTCTTCACAAAGTAACCAAGATTTTGCATTCAATCTTTGTTAATACATTGACTGGTAGAGCAGAGGAGCAGGAGAGCAGAGTGGCAGATTAAGTAAGAACATGCTCCTCTCCAGACAGGAGGGCTAGAAGTCGGCTAAGAAACCTCAAGTGTCAGACAAGATCAACCTTATTGACTGGCTCTGGTGAAACCACACACCTTGTTTCTGCTGCTTCCAGTCACAAACCCACTTGAATTTGGTCTTTATAGAAGAACTCACAAACAACATCAAAAAGGGAGTATCCCTCAAATGCCCTATTTGCCTTTAGTCAGAAAAACTGTTTCTTCACTTTTGTTTGAAATGTACACACATTTACCTCTGGCTCACCTCTAACAATTTGCCCATAGACCTGAAAGCAAATTTTGCCATAGGCTCGTTTGTTGCAATTTCAGTAATGAAAATGTCTTTTCTACTTGACTTGTACCTCCAAAATTTGGAAGATAATTTTAGGGCCTCATTTAAAACAGAGTGCTTCAATGCTAATCACATAAATGTGCACTCTGTTACATATGCTACATAAAATGCTAGCACAATAGGCAATATGGGCAACAATCCTTTTGGCTCAATGAGCAATATGAACACATGCTCTATGTTTCCTGTACTTAATTTTCTGCATTTTTCAGATAGCTTTCTTTGTTAACATGTAAATATGCAAGGTTGTTTTGGAAACATAGCTACACTAGATGAAATTCAGAACAGGTCTACAGGAAATCTACATTAAGAATTGTCCTATCACTTGAGCAACCTGGGTCTTAGGGTGAAAAAATCAGTACATGAAAGGTGGATTAGGAAATACATCAAACTGCCATTTACTAAGGGCTGGAACAGGTATACACCTTGTAAGACAGGAAACTGGTTCTGATGACACCCTGAAAACTCCAGCCTACCAGTTCTGAAGTTGCACGTAAGAGTCATATTAATATGAAATTAAAAAAAAAAATCCACAAAGCAACAATTTTGAAATTATTTAAAAAAGCACAGCCTTTCCTCACACACAAGCAACAATGCCTTGCTTCAAAACACAAACAACTCAAAACTTACAAGTCATTAAACTTCTCCAGTGTTACATCTGGTGTGAACACATCCAATATTCCAATTACCTAAAATGACAGGAAAAAATATTAATAATTGATTACACATAATAAATCCTGAATCATCTAATAAGTGAAAAAATATAATCAAAAACATTTCCACAGTGAGACATTAGCTACAGGTGTAAACATGGCAGAAAGAATACCTAAAGTAGTGCCTAGGAACACCAGGATTTGTTATGTGTTAAGTTTTATAACTCTGCGGGCTGTTTGACCCTGTGATACAAAAATTAAAAAGTTCAGAGGCTAACCGTTTTATGTAAGGGGAGGCAGCATTCTTAGCACTTTAACTACCGAAGCACTAAAAATAAACCAGATAAATCAGTCCATAACACGAAGTACTCATAAGTGCTCTTCACCTACCTAGGGCTGCTGCTTATCAACGAAGAACACTTTAAATGTCTTCTAATCTCAGTAACAGGGTAATTTAGTACATAGACTACAATATCTAATTGAGAGTATGAAGAAAAAACTAGAACTAAACTGCCTTTATAGAGGATAAAAATTAGCAAGAACTTTGTATGATTTACTATGGCTTATACCTTAGGTTCTCCTTAAGAGCTTTTTTTGTCAAACAAAAGCATTCCATCACTCAACAGAGAAATAACAATCTAGTAACACAGATTTTCCACCACAGCTTTTCCTATTAGTATGGATTTCAGGCAAACTATACAAACTGACTAAGTGCATTACGCTGACTGCCAATGCTTCTTTCAAACACATTAAATACTACAAAATTAAATATAGAGAACTCAATGCTCCGAAAGAAGTAGTTGGAATTGTCTAAAGCCAGACTTCAGTTTCAGATGCTGCTTAATCCAGGCAGTACCTAAATAGCATAGACTTTTAGGGCTGCTTCTTTTCTGCCTCTGCTCCTAATTCATGACCATTTCTGCTGAGCACATCTGCTCAGAGAAAGCCTCCCAAGCCCCAGAGTGCTCATGCTGTTTCCCAGGTGCAGGCTGCTGTGTCAATGGGGTTGTACAGAGGTTTGCTAGAGGGCAAGCTAAGAGGTGAACAGCCTTTATAATCTTGCTCAGCACTTTCTTCATGGCCATACATCAGATTATACATCAAGAACTATTGTCCAAAACAGATATCTTTATTAAAAAAAAATGTGAAAGTAAAGAAAAGCGTGAGCAGAAATGAAGGGAAGAAATGCAAAGCTTTTATTATATTTCATTAAAGTAAAGCTTTAATTAAAAATCCCCGACAGTGATGAAATCCTTATTGCACATATGTTTAGTCTTTCCACATTCAAGACAAACTACTACAGTTAGCCTGGATATTATCAAAATGTCATAATGCTGAACACGGAAGAAAAACTAATAAAGATAAAGGTGGAAAAGTACAACTCCCTTTCTTTGTAATCACATATATCGTTGGAAAAAAAGTCACTGATTATGTTTTCCTGAGGACTGTTATATGAAACCAATTAAAGAAGAATAACTACCATAAAACAATAATTAAACCCACAGAGGATGTGGTTATTATTTGAAGTAGTACCTTTAGTGCTAACATTACAATAAGATTTTTTTTTTTAATGACAATTTTATATAAGACTTTCCATTTCTCTGTGGAGGCCGGGAGAAAAAAGAGGGGGGCAGGATTACAAAGATGTACATGACAACAATAGAGCATAATGCAGCTCTACGGGCATTTCCTAAGGCAGCATGTGTACACACAGAGCATACAGAGCCAGAAAAGTTTTGTTCTCTCCACAGATTTAGGTATTACAAAGAAGGAAGTTAACATTTTACCAGTAATCTTATCCAATATGTATCTTTCCTTATCAAGCCCCATTTCTCAGAAGTCCTGCTTGTTCTCCTTAAGCCGATATTTCCATGCCCTCATATACCTAAGCAAGAACCATAAGAAAATAACCCCCATCACATCTGAATGTAGCAGTGAAAGACACTTGGAAAAAAAAAACAATAAAAAGAAGGGACACAGAAGAGGATGAAATAGCGTGGCTGCTGCATCACATCCATCTGTGCACCAAGGCATTATGAGGCATCCTCTGTGAAACATGAGAGCATGAAGAACATGTTTCCATAAAGAACAAACCACCCCCAAAATACACTGATGAAGTTCACTAAAATTTTACTGCATATCCATTCAAGTAAACAGAGTTCCCAATAGTTACTTCATGGTGCCTGATACACTTTATTTCTCAGGTAAGGTTGCAAACTTATCAATACAAACTTATCATTGCTGCAAATCCTGTGCAGTGAAAGATGCGACTGAGACCAATGCTCAGCTCCCGCTGAAGCGAATTTTAAATAATGAACAAGAAAACACTTTTAACATAACAACGATTTCTCAACACTTCTTTTCTTGCTTTACAAAGCAAGTTTTCTAAAAATCCTGAAATGGATTTTACTCTCCAAAATGGTAAGACATACTAATAGTTAATCAATTTAAAAATAAAAGCAAAGGACACATTTCCTTTTCCTCAGTGATCTTTATTTAATACCTGTGTTTTGGGATTATTTTCCTGTTCTGGAACAAAGTCATTCATATTTCCATTTAGGCCAGAGATTTCTGGAGCTATATTAAGCATAAGGAGGTACAGGATAAAATAAATCTACGGAGGAAGATACAACTCCAGCTACTTCTTCAGGAAAAGGGAAAGAACTGGACAAAGAGTAGGCAACTCCCTCCTTTATAATATCATGGAAAATCCTGTGTCTGTCTGAAATGCTCTCAGTTAAAGACAGTATTTGTAAAGAAACTTTATGATACTTAATGTCCCAGAACAAAAGTTAGCCACCACGAACAATTACAAGAATCATTTATTTTTCATAGTGTTACCTATATGAAATGTAACAGAGATACCTGTGAAACCTTCTATTGATGTATTTTTGGTGTTAATCAGCACAATTACTGACAGTATCAGAGATGGAAGCCCAGCTGAGGAACAAACCCATGAAAAGCATCTGTGGAAAGCAGCAGCAGCACTGCCTTTTCAGGGTCTTATTTCTACCCCCGTTAACTCTGACAAAAGACAATTTCACAAATAAATAAAACCGCAACGAATGTACCTTATTTCCTACTGTAAATTTGAATGAGAAATAACCTGGATTTCTTCAGCCTGCACTGAAGTATCTTACTCACTTTTATCTGAAGAAGAGGGTATAATACTGTATCTCTGCACAGAATCGCAAAATGGTTTGGATTGGAAGGGATTTAAAGCTCATCTAGTTTTAATCCCCTGTCATGGGCAGGGACACCTTTCACTAGGTCAGGTTGCTCAAAGCCCCATGCAAACTGGTCTTGCACACTTCCAGGGATGGAGAATCTGCAACTTCTCTGGGCAACCTGTTCAAGCGTCTCACCACCCTCACAGTAAAGAATTTCTTCCTTATGTCCAATCTCAATCTACCCTCTTTCAATTTAAATGATTCCTTGTCCTATCACTAAATGCACTTGTAAAAAGTCTCTCTCCAGCTCTCTTGTAGCCCCCTTTAGGTACAGGAAGGCTTCTGTAAGGTCTCCCAAGAGCCTCCTCTTCTCCAGGCTGAACAACTCCAACCCTCTCAGCCTTTCTTCATAGGAGAGATGCTCAATCTCCCTGAAATGCAAACCCACAAAACTACCAATCTACTGGTGTAACTTGTTTTTCTCAGATATGCTTTCACTTAATTAATATATTTGCTTTGAAGCCAGTCTTTCTTCACCCTACTGAGCTTATGTGTGTCTACCCTTACCAACTCTAACTACTGTCAACAAACAAACAACACATTGGTAGGTGATTTCTGCCCTTCCCTTCTGCTGGAAAAGCTGCCTACTTTTCCAAATACTATTTCAACAGCACAATGGCGAAGAGCTCCTCATCTCTGTTCCCCCCTGTACTTTCATGTATTGGATTACTTGTATTCAAGGACTGACCCACTACATTTCTGCAAACAAAAGTTTCTGATGTAAGCAGCACTACATCAAGAGAAGACCCCAGTCTTGTATAAATTAATTAGTAATGTAGGTCATGTCTCTCAATGTAGATTATGTCTCTCATACAGTAAGTGTTGCTTTCTCTTGCGCATGTTATGCATGAAAACACAGTGAAATTGAGTGACTTTAGCACTCAGGCTACACATGCAAGTACATATTAAAGAAAGTCTTGCTAGGGTGCACTGTACTACATATTATGGTGCATTAAATTTTCTGCAGTATTAGCTTCAACTTCATGTTCCCACACTGTTCTACATCATGGGCACCTGCATCCATTTACTACACTAAGAACTCTCAAACTTTTCAAAATTTTAACTATCTATGCCAAGGCTTGCACCACAGTCACCTTTCTTCTTCACAGATTACTGATACGCGACATGAGGGACATCTGCTGATGGACCAAGATCTCCTTTCCTTTTCTCCTCCCAGTCAGCATACCTGCAGTCACAAGCTGTACCCAAGAGCATCACCATGCTCTTCTTTCAAAGAACTCATATGTAATACCAGACAGATTCAAATCCTGCAGACAGACTCGTCTTTATCTCTGGATTGAATGGCAAACCAAAGAGAAGGTTTGGATTTCAGTTCTGCTTTCCTTATTTTCATTTCATGAAATAAGCTAATCAGTCTGCTTTATTAGTACCCAAGGCTGGGGTGCAAATAAATAGCTATCAGCTAAAGTCCAGCCCACATAAAACACCTGTTCACTGAGTTTGTGAAAATAAACAGAAATGACAACAGACAATCCTATATTGATTTATTGGCTTTTGAGTACCAAAATAAAAGGACTCTGGTGTCCTGTTATCTTCGTAGCTGTGCTAAGCTTTCAGCCTTCAGGAAAGCAGACAGGGGTGTTTCTCCCTTACAAAATTTTGACAACAATAAACTATCCAGTTATAACCGTAATTTTGCTTTCATAAAGACACGTAAAGAGGTTTGCCATCTCCAGACAGGATTCCTGAATTGCATTTTACTGGCATATGTGTACACAAAGGATGGGAATTTTTAGCTGGTGCAGTTCTGCAGGAGTTGCTGCAGGAAACCTCTTCTAACACAGTGAGCTCTCATCTGTTAAGTCATCACTCATCTGCAACTCCCTTTGTCTGATTCTCTACACTGCAGACACTGTTGCTCTTCCAATGCTTCTATCAGGCTAGATGAACTGCAAAAGGTGACATTTAAGATTTTCTCACATAGATTGGCCCACTATTTTTTCTGGAACCAGTTCCTCTCCTGGTTGACACTGTGTAGGTATAAGTAAAAAGCACAACTTTTTTTCAAAATAAAGAAGTCAACAGAATTAAAAAACAGCCAACCTAAAAGTGCATCATCCTCAAAAATGTAACTGTAGAGAGACAGACAATTTGGTGTCTGTTGGATATCCAATTCCTTCCAAAAGGGGGAAAAAACTACATGCTTCTCATAATGCAAAACACACACTGGTCTTTAGATGTGGGAACACACCAGAGAATAATTTCCACTCAGAGGAATGAATGAGGGCATAATGTAGAGCACCTTTGAACAAATGTTGCAGCGGCCTCTTACATACAGGGTTTCCAGGAAGGGAAAACATCTGTAGAATATTAACTGACCCAAGAAACATTTAACGGGCATTTGTCAGAAATTTTATGCCAGAAACACATTCAGAATTTAACTGGTAGAATTGTGTCAGAATTCCCGTGGGTGCCTGTATGTACATGTAGGTATAAACATACGTACACACACATGCACGTACCACACTTTGATAAAATCCACACTCTGTTCTGACACGAGCTGCCAGCATGAGCTGCTGCTCTTCTTCTCCTCTTTCCAGTGCCATCTGCCCTTGCCAGCTATTCTGCGCTACTGGTGGCAACTTGAAAACTTCTGTTTGCAATCCGGGAGGTGAGCAGGGCACCAGGGCTGGACCAGTACAAGCGACTGTGCAGCTGTTTCAACTGAAGTGGGTATTAAGGTATCACTTCCAGTCCAAACGCATAATAAAAGTAATTTGCCAAATGAAACTAAAGGCCCTGCACCTCTACTTACTTGCCTGAGTTTAGCTTTGCATACACAAACATTTCCCCTAACTTCAGAAGAACACACAAATACAGAGCTAAATGGTTGAGAGCTAAAGCCAGGGCCAAAGTTAACATGCTGACCATACTCTCACTGCTTTTGGTTTTAAGAGCCATAATAGGTAAGTCTTAAAGGTCCTCCCTTTAAATTAACATAAAATGGAAAGAAACACGGAACAAAAGCAGCAATATTGGAAAAAAAACTTTCTAAAGGTAAAAAGTCTGTTCTTCTATACAAGATTCAGCATATGTCAAAGAAATAATCAAGAGCTGCCAAGGCTGTAGTGGGATGAATACTACAAACTAGCATGATTAAATGAAGGAAAAAAACAACCTCAAGCAGTGCATTCTTCATTCTGCCTTAGCTGTGTTTATTCCTCATTTTCATACCATTCCCTCCCTTGTGCCAGCTGTTTATGCAGCTTCAGAGTGATCTGGATCACTGGAAATTAACTTTTCTTTTTGGTAATATGTCTTCAGAATTGATCTGGGTTAGACTGCTTCTTAGTAGTAGAAGTAGCTTATAAAATTTGGGAAGCATCCCAGAATCTCTCAAATTAAAAGGCTTACAAAAAAAAATATGGACACCAGTGCCATTACAGACTGATTTATCTCTTAACAGCAAGGTCTCATCCTCTTCACACACAGCCTCTGTCCCCCAGCCCTCAACACCATTACTCCTCTGGATTTGTTTCCAAAGTATTGATTAGAAATCCCACACTAACAATTCTGCATGGTTTATATAGAAATATTCCTCACTGCATTTATTTGAGAGCCATTAGGGAGAGCAAAGGTCTAATGAAAGATGGTCATGCCAGTGACCACAGTCACCTCCTCCTCAAAAATGCCTAAATAGACAAGCAAGCTGACCTGTGAGTTAGCTTTCTTACAAAGCAAAATACAATTCCAACAAAATTCAGTAGAATGACTCCTATATTTGCTTTTATAGGACTCCTGGTCATCCTACAACCCTTCCACATTAAAGAGATGAGAGTATTCCTCAAAGGGTCTATAATGGAGGTCATCTAGGCTACTAAGCAGAAGTTTTCCTCCCTTTTTCTTCACTGAAGCATGACACACTAATGAATTATGTCACTGTGGCACGGGTTTAATGGTATCTTCTACTACCTTAATGGAGGATCAGAGGTGCTATTTTTAACACAATGTGTCAAACCATTACAATTTCTTCCATCATTCTGAATATAGCATAAGGTTAGATAAACTCTGATAATGTATTGCTACATGCTTAACACAACACTTCCCTGAAAGCTATGAAGGTCAGAGATGGTCTATTGAGAGAGAATCACAGTGAAACAAATAAAACATCACAATTTTCATAAAAATAAAAGCCAGCATCAAATTCTTCATGATTACAGAAGTAATTTTGAAAGAAAAAAACAACAAGAAGAGAGAATTGGATGTAACTTTAACTATCAAGTAAATAGAACCTTGAAACATTTCATATGCTGAAGTAGGAAAAAAAGCAAGATAAAGATTTGCGCTGTCAGATTAACGTGATGTTGGAAAAAAATTGCAAGTCTAATCCACAGTGGCAATACCATTAGACTGGCTATCACATACCACATCCTCTAAGTGCTTAGATTATTAACACCCAAGACAGAGATACAGTAGAATAGCGATGCCACTGTTTTTATTAAATTTTTAATAACAGTTGTATTTATAGTACAGCCAGAAAGATAGATAACTGCTATCTGTAGCAGTTATATGTAGATGCATATAGGATTATAGCATATACGATTAGAGATCTGACTGGAGCCCACATAAAACTCCATAGCCCAACTCATGGAAGCGACAATGGTGATGACAAAAAACAGGCAACTCTCCTGCCACTACTGTACATATCATTAAAGGTGTGCACAGCACAGTGTGAACTGCTGATGTGAACAGGAAAGGACCTTGCCTTTTGCCTGTAAATCCATCCTTTGATGGAAACAAGAAAGACGGAGACTACTTACAAGAACATGCAGTGAACAGGACAAGGGGAAATGTCTTAGCACTGAAAGAGAGCAAGTCTAGATTAGGTATTCAGAATAAATTCTTCCCTGCAAGGGTGGTCAGGCACTGGAACATGCTGTCCAGAGAAGTGGTGGATGCAGCATCCCTGGAGTGTTCAAGGTCAGGTTGGATGGGGCTCTGAGAAGCCTAGTCTAGTGAAAAGTGTCCCTGCCCATGGCAAGGGAAGTTGGAACTAGATGATCTTTCAGATCCCTTTCAATCAAATCATCCTATGGTTCTGTGATTCTATGTAACAAGAGGGTCTCTGGCAGAGTGGTCGTGGGCCAAAGGGGTGGGGCTAAAAATCCTGATGTTGAGTAATACTGCCATTCTGGTTTAATTTTGGGTGGGTGGAATGGCTAAAGGAGTATCCTGAGATCAGCTCAGGGACTAAAAATCCTAAAAGGCATTGTTGCTGCTCCTAATTCACCATGGGCAACACAAATGACAGAAGGATGTGAGGCTGGGATGGTGAATAGATATTGTCTTGATGGGCTGTACAGCCATGTCAGTCTCATTGTGGATGGGTGGAGTAGCCAGCCTCTGCCTCCATGTTGCTGTGAGTCCCTGCAGGCTCATTTATTCAGTCTTTGTTCTCTAATGAGTAGATGGTTTATTCATGGTAAACGTTTTCCTTAGTACATAGACCAGACTCTTCTTTCTGTGGCCCAAACTGTTTCCTAAGACTGTCAATCATTCCCTCCCTTCACAAATATTGATTTGTAACTTGTACAGATTGTGCTCATGTTCCCCGGTGACCATTTTCTTCTAGACTCTTTAATTACCAAATGAGTCCACGGTGGAGTTCCAGAGTATTATCCTGAAGGGCATACACCACATCAAACTTCCTAGGAGTGGAAAATGCTACCCAACAGATTATTCTGGGAAATGGAAGAAAAATAATCTCAAAATTCTGGACACAGTTATGAGCTTGGCAACTGCACAGGCTGCTCTGCTCCCAAACGTTCAGTAAAGAAAATACTGGGAGTATTAAAGCCCATACATGAGACAGAAGTTCCTGCAAACATTAACTCTTTATCATATATAGCAGTGGTTATGAGGCAGTTACTTTGAAGTAATCAGACTAAAAGATTCAGATTAAAATGTTACAAGCAGATAGGTTCTTAAGCCTACAAAAAAGCTCTGTTTTCTTTCTGAACAGTCAGGATATCCCACAGATTATTCTTCAAACTATAATGTTAAATGGCAATGACTAGTTATTATTACCAGTTTCTCTCATCATTGCTTTCAACCTCAGCTTTCTGTGAAGGTGCTCTGAATCTCCCACATGCTCCCAATCTATGGTCTAATCTCCCACATCCCTGCGACCCTTCTCTCACAGAATCCATGCTTTGACTCCAAAAAAACTTCTCCTTTATTTTCTTAAACCACTAAACACTATTGAGACTAAGTATCTTTCTCTCAATTACACTTTCAACACTTCTTTCTATAGCTGTTCTTTCATGTTACATGGGAATTATGTGCAGAGCTCTATATCCTATTCTCTGCCTCCTAGTAAAGCAATTTGTTTAGTCAGTCATGAACTTTTCCTGTTTCACATTAGTATGAGCCCAAAACTTCAAATGCTTCATGAATGACAAAAAAACATAAAAACCCTCCCCCCCCCTTCTTAAAAGCACTCATGTGTGCATCTTCATGCAAGTTCAGGAAAAAAAAAATCAAAACAAAACAGATATGCTGTCAACTTGAGACATGCAGACCCATGCTGTACATTCTCTTGCACCTCACAGGAATGTAGTGATGGTGATTGTAATTTCTGGTCTTTAATCTCTCTCACTAGCTCTGAGCACAGATTGCACTGTGGTTCTAACCTTTCCCACCCAATTTTTCCTACATGGAAATTAAGTGGCGTTTCCCACAGGATATTCTAGTTAGTGTGATCGGATGTTTGTAGGACAGACAGGCAAAAGACATGCTGAAAGATTCCCAAATTCCATTCAGCTACACATCCGCCCTGTCCAAATATACATATTTTCTTTGTTTTTAGGGTGCTTAAGCTGTGGATTTGGGGAAGGATATCTGCTAACCACCTAACTCACGTTTTCGTGCTTCATGTGTTTCAAGAGACGCAGCTCTCGGTAAGCTCGCTTGGCAAAGAGTTCAGACTGAAACGGGCGGTACAATTTCTTGATGGCCACTTTGGTACCACTTTTTCCATCGACGGCTGAGCTTTAAAGGAGAAGAAAAGTTTTGTGAGCGAGGACCGAAGCAAGCCTGCAAACCCGGCCGGCACCGGGGAGCGGCTGCATCCTGCTCCTCGCTGCTTGGCCCTCGGCCAGGAGTCCCCCGTGCAATGGGGGGAGATCACCTCCCCAGAGCACCTCGCCAGCAGCGGTCTCGTTTCATTAGTTAAAAAGCTGCCAGACCCTGTGATGAAACGTAGACAATTTTCAAAAGCTTTAAAGAGGAACAGCTGGGGAGGGGAAGAAAAAACAGCAAAAAATAAGACAAAAAAAATCCCACAAAACCCCCAAACCCACCAGCAACACCGACCCACACCAGGCGTCTCGCCCCAAGGGCTACAACACGGCAGGCTTCGGGAGCGCTGCCGCTCCGGAGTGCCGCGGACCGGGGTCGGCAGCCGGCGGCAGCGCCGGGGCAGCACCCGGGGCTGTGCTCGCCCCGGGCACGACTTGGCAGCGCCGGGGCAGCGCCCGGGGCTCTGCTCGCCCCGAGGACGAGAACACGCGCGGGTCGGAGCCCGGAGCGCCTGTCGGTCGCCACGACGGGCCGCGCTCCCCGGCGGCACAGCCCGGCCCGGGCGGCCAGGTGAGCAGCGGGGCCGGCCCTTAGCCCCCGCGGGGCCGGCCCGCGGCCGGCGCAA
>VZRE01015920.1:73169-102129 GCA_013396775.1 Cephalopterus ornatus
CCTTAGGCGCCCGACCCCACCGGCTGCAGGTCCCGGTAGCGGTCCCGCACTTCCCAGAGGGTCTTGGTGATCTCCTGCCGGTAGAAGCCATTCTTGGGGGAGGACATGGCGCTGCGGGCCCCCGCCGGCACCCGCCGACAAAGAGCCCGGGCGGGGGGAACGGGAGCGGCCAGCGCCGCCGAGACGGGCTGCGGAGAGGGGCTGGGCTTGGGCGAGCGGCACCGCCCCCGCCCCGCGCACCCGCCTCGGATCAGCCCCGCCGGGATCCGGACCGGCTGTGCCCTCCCTGCTCTCCAGCCCAGGCACCTGGAGTTGCTCTCCGCCGAGGTTGAGGGTGGACGGCGTGGTGTCCCGGCGGCGGCCGAGTGTGCCCGGGGCAGGGAGGCAGGTGCCGAGCCTCCCGCTGTCTTCACGAGTCTTCGCAGCGGGGAGCAAACCCATCCCGGCCGTCTCTTCCCTGCCTTTCACCCGGTGCCCGTTTTACGCTTGTGTTCAGGATCTGGTGAGGTGCCACGGGCTGGTGCATCAAAGTGTTAAGGAGTACGAGAGGCTGCAGCTGGTAGAGCTGGGAGAACAAAAGCGAGCTTTTGTATGGCCTCTACACTGGGTGAACAGCTGGGGGCTCCCCAGATCATCCTGGAGTCAGCCCCCAAATTACAACAGTGTTTCATAGAGTTAAATAGAAACAAGCACACACATGGTTCAGGTGCTCAGAGCAAGTGGTCCCATGCACGGCCAGAGTCATATGGAACTGCTCAAGCAGTGGCTTGAAACAATTGCAGTACTAGAGTATGGACAACAGCGACCTTCTCAGTAGCTCAGTAGTAAATGGGCCTCGGCTGGCACCACGTGTAAGGCAAAGACCTAGTTTAAAATGTGTTTTATATGTTCTCTATGTGAATTTAATTAAAACTCTTGTCCTTCAACGTCTAGTAAAACCTTTGTTTTGTCTGACTTCACCTCTGAGCAATGTTGCTGAGGTTAGGTAGTTCTGACTTGCTGTCAATAGAGTTCAGTTTGAGGTTTAGCTATAAAGGAACAATCTGACCAAGTTCCGTGGTTTCCGATGCTTTTTTGGTATTTGCTATGGGCCCAGCCCTTCTCATGCCTGACTACCGAACGTGAAAGAGCCCGCCCTGCCCTCTTTCCTCCCAGGACAGAGGAGGAATACATCCTTCCAGCCAGCAGCCTTGTGTCCCAGTGCTGCTCTCTGCTGACCATTGGCCCATTCAACTCCCTAGTTTAATGAAAATGGAGAGCAACCTTCTAACATTTGGCAGTTAACATGAGGTTCGTGTGTGACAACTGTTAGATCAATGGTAGATGTTTACTTTTAAAAATCTGCTGTCCCAGATTTTCTGACATCCCTTTAATTCTATGTTTGCCATTCAGATGATGGCTGGAGTGAAATGTGGTATAGGCAAGGTGAAGGACAGAGCAGCTTCCACTCAGTTTTGAGCCAGTCCATTAGTTAAATTACTTTTAATTACAAATATGTGTGTTTCTAATACAGTAAGGATTAGTTCTGCTTTTGATCCCTTGCCTAGTTTTCCTTTATTCAGTTATGGCAAAGTGATACTTTCTTACTGCTTGTTTTTTTATCAGGGCAGAAAGATTTTGATACAGTAGATGAAAGTACTAAGGGATCACCAAGACAAGATCACTCTTGTGCAGAAGGTAAGAATACTGCAGAGGAAATTTTGTGAGATATTTTAAATTAATTGACAAAGTTAGCCAGTGCTGGTTTTCCCATGTTTTTCCTCAATGTAAGTATTTAGGTATACATAGCTGTAGACAGATGAGGTAGCAGCGTACATCAAATACAAGACCACCTTTCCCCATTGGGTCACACATACAGGAGATGAACTGATAAACATACTGAAAAGTTTAGGAAATCAGCACGGTTGTAACAAGGGAAACTTTGTCTAAGAAACTGTTCAGAGTATCTATGAACAGAGTGAGACAAGAAACTTGGATCCATCTGCAGCTGCTAGGTATTACAGCAGTGTCACAAACCACATGAGCCTCTGCATCCTGCTAGGCTCAACTGGATACATGGAGATGTGTTTCCCCAAAGACAGTCTGTTGCAAGGAGACCATCAGGATACTGTGGCCATATCTTCTCCTGAGCACCGTGTGCTTGATAGGATAAATTAAGAAAGGAATGCTATCAGATTTTTCCTGCTTTTGGCATATGTTTATTGTAAAAAGTTAATAGGAAAAAAGGGACCTTCTTCAAACATCATGAATAAAAGATAAAAAATGCATTAATGGTCCAAAAATCCCACTTTTCCAATGCTCATCCCATAAAGGGAAGCCTTGAGAGGTGTCAGAACATGGTTTGGTTTTTTTTTTTAAGAGCAAATTTTTGAAGTGCTGGAAGGTTGCCATCAGCTGCAAAGCATATGAGGTAGATGGGATGTGTACAGTACTCTTTCTAATTCCTCTGGAAAGTGAGAGCTCAATTTACACTCCAGCCTGGAAGTGAGGCTTTGGTGCTGGAGCAGGAGCTCTACAGGAGAGAAGTGAGAAAGCTAACCATGTTTTCCTGAGAAATCCTGCATGTATGAAGTCTGTTGAGAGAGTCTGATGGCAATGCTGCTCACCAGAAATTGTTAATCACAGATGATAAAATGGCACAGCTTTGTTTGTCAGGAGCTGAACTGCTGGTGAGCTGCTGGGTCTTGGGTGAAGGAGTGCATCTGTGTAAGCAGAGGGAGGGACTGGGACCTGTTCTGCAGTCTAGAGACTGATAATGTGGGGGAAAGCAGATCATGCAAAGTCCTTTGAAAAATCAACCATCTTCCCACCTTTCTGTCTCTTTCTTTCTGTGTCTTTCACATGATCATTTTATTCCCTATATGTTAATTTATATATGAATAATTTAGCTGTATAAAACACAAACTTAAATGTCAATAAACATAAAATGTCGCTGAATTGTTACAATCTGATTCCTAGAATATTATTGTTTTTAACAAGCTTTCTATAACCCCACCTTAAAGAAATACTCTGTGCTTGTCTACTTAAACATGTTGCTGTAGAGGAAGTAAGTTCATTTTATTTGTTACAACAAGAACTAAAGATTAAATTAAAAGAAAATCTCAGTTTTAATCTGAAAATACTCCCATGCTATTGTGTTCCCACCCTTCCCCACTGGAGTAACTCTGCCTACTGTTTTGCGACTTTTCTGGTTTTGTCTCTGCTCTATAAGCAGGGTGCTTTGGTTCCAGTTTCCGTGTTGTGGAACCCTCCTGGGGACCTTGCCATACTGCAGGGGGACTCAGCCATCAGCAGAAAGGAATAAATATGCACCGCTTGAGTGCTTTTTTAGAGAAAAAAAAATTTAAAAACTATATGTTTCATTTACTCAAGAGTTCAAGTGAGAACTTGCTAAGTAACTATTTACTAGCCCATTATCCCTGCTTGCTGCAGGGTGGTGGAAGAAGCAAGGTCGGTTGTAGAGGGTAGCGGACAGCTATGTGTAAATCAACTGCTTTTAACACTCTCCTAACTTTTTCTCCTCAGAATCCACCAAAAGGTCCTCTCTTACAATATACTGAAGGAGTTTAATTTTTAAACTATCACAGATTGTCACTGTATGAGATACTATAGTGCAGAGCAAAAAAATACACTTGAACAGTTACCCAACTTCAATAGAAAAATCATACAAAAGGAGCATTAATGGACATCCCTGATAGCTGTACTCATTTGTCATTCCATAGTTGTACACATCACCTGTTTAAATCACCAAAAACTTAGCGGTATTCTTACCCCATCTCACCCATCCTTCTCAATACTGCTTTAAGTTTTTGTGTTTCCATCTCAATGAGAGAGCTGGACAGGACAGGAGTACTGTGTGTTATTTTTGCACAGAATGTAACATAACTATGGCTTCTTGATTTGCACCTTCAGGCTCTAATATAAAATAGGAATATATTTTTTGAGTGCTAATCTACAGGATATTATTCTGTGAGGAGCAAAGTGTTGTTCAGTGGAAGCTGCAAGTTATGGCAGATTTAATTTATAGTTGTCTCAGGGCTGCCACTGATTCAGTATTTCTGTTGCATTCAATATTACTTGTGATCAAATTGGAACCTAAAAGGACTAGCTAAAACCTCTATGCTAGGGTACACATCTTAATTTGTGACAATAATTGAAGCTGGGGGACTATGTGAGCACAAAATGAAGCATTTGTATGCATGCAAGACTGAAGCCTAATTTAAGAGTTTCGCTCATTATGTAGAAGTTTCACATCTAATGGATTAAGTGTCAGATTGGTTGGAAGATCAGTGTTCACACATATATGTTCACAATATATTCCCTCCCTGTAGTGAAAACTTAGACCCTTTTAGGCATATCAGTTCAATATTTTATCTTACAGCAGAAAGAAGGGCAGCGGCAGTGACACTAATGCAGCTTTCTAAGTCTCTTGGTACTAGTCCCTTGAAAACCCTTACCCAGACTCATAAATTAATGACACTTCGTACTCTCATTTGTGCAAGTGTGCTGATTTTCTAAGGACCAGTCTTTACATCCATAAGCAGCACTAGCAGCAATGTAAGAGAAACAAGTAGCTGCTTTTAAAGCAAATAAAGATGTTGGAATTAATTTCTTTCTAAGGAGATTGATCTTGCTGAGGATGAATCCCTTTCTGCTGCTACCAGAGGACATAATTTACCCAATTTACAGTGCAATTCTCTTTTTACGAGAGCTAAATCTTTACCACTGCTCATTGGTCAGAGATTCTTGGGCCAAGACAGCAATTTACAGATGTAGCAAAGGTTACTTAAGTAATTTGTTCTGGCAGTTCAATGCGGTATGTTTTTAACAGACTCATCTTTCACCGGGGGAAAGAGATCGGGGAAAAGTCTGTTTTCTGCTTATGATCCAGGAGCACACACGACAGGAAGAAAGGAAGGAAGTGGCTTTTGTATTGACAGCTCCCCACCTATGTCAAAGGTGCTTTTGCTGCCAACATTTTGTCCTTGAAAGTGTTGCTCCCCTCCTGACCCTAGAGTGAGCTCGCTGTGTCGGATCCTGCAGCATACTGACCCTCCTTCCCTCTTGTTTTCATCTTTTATACCATACAAAAACCACACCAAGAGCACTGCTTGGAACTCTGCAACAATGCTGTCTAAATAATGACACTTGACCTACTGATACTTGATTTTGTTTTTTTCATGTATCAGTGTTGATTACCTAATTTCCCATTATTTTTACCCCTATAAATTCTCAAAGTTACTAGTAACCCTGCTGTTTCATACTCACGTAGCCATTTTGTATCTTCAGGGTATGGCACATGATATCCTCTAACACTGTGCTTTTTCTCTAAACCATCCTTGGTTTTTTTTCCCATTAATCCATTGAAAATTTGAAATTTTGTTATTCTTGTCTGCTTTGGCTGTGGCATATCAATTTCCTTCTCCTGGTCTTCAGTGCTTGTGAGGTAGAGAGCTTAAAAAATAAAGATGCAGATTCTAAAACTGTAGTGCATACTTTTACATATGTCAAAAGATTGAGATGCGTGCAGAAGATTTTCCTTTTGCAAGGCCTTTTACTGCCAGTGATGATAAAATTACTAGACTGGCAGTTGCACTTAACACTGATTATGGAGTGAGATAATAAATACTAGAAGAGATTTCAATTCAGTAGGTGGAGGGATAATAAGCTCTTGTGACTGAAAGCCGAAATCAGGTAAATTCAGATTAAAAGTAAATTGTTAACAATGTCAGTAATTAGCCAGAGAAAACCCTCAGAGAGCTGTGTTCTCCCCAGTGGAATGCTGAGCCGCCTCCTCCCCAGCCGTGCTCCTCTGAGCTTCCCCTCTGTGCTTTGCAGGTGGTCGGGGATGACAAGCACCCTAATTTAGTGCGGCCTAAAACCTATGCTGCTCTCCTCAAATTTACACACAGTGTAAAGAGGATCTTCAAAAACACAATTGTACTACTGAGAGTAAGAGCGCTGTTGGGAGATTGAAACCCCACTGTTTAAGCAGGCTCCACTACAAGTTTTGAAAACAACATTTGGGCCATATAATCAATGCCTTCATTAAAGAAATTTTTAGCAAATAAATTTTTATGAAATAAAATCCTTACTTCTATATTTATTTACTCTTTAAAATTTACTTTCAAGCCATCTGCCTTACAGGTTCACCAAGCCTGACAAAGCCCTCACTCCTCGATGTTTACCTCCATTTGCCTGTTTGCATTGGTTGACAAATGGTTTTTTTCCATCTGTTTTCAAATGATAACCATGGTTAGTGCTAAGCCTTCCACCTTTCTCTCCCAGTGGGGTACTGGCTTTCTAATTGCCCTCTCCTGCTGTTGTAAACTGATAAACTTACCACATGGCAGTCCCATGTTGGATTGCCACGAGGGAGCTGGTTACCTGCCCTAGAAAAATACTTTAATTAGTGGCTTTTGAGGTCTAAGTAATTGCCTTCATTTTGCACATCTAGGAAAAAGATGTCTGTCTCCCTACTGTTTTTCTTGACATTAAAATGAGATGATTTACAGGTTTTGATGGTAATTCATTAAAAATAACTGAGCCATTGTTGCCCATTACTGTCACCTTTGATTAGTTTAAATGTGGGTATGACTGTATTCTTCCTACATAATTTATCTCCTAGAAAAAAATTGCATCTCTGAATGTCAAAGGAAATATTCAGACAAAGATTCAGAGTTGGCAGAAGAACAAATTTTGTAAGGAATATTAAACCTTCTTTCTACCTCAACTAGCAGACCTATGGCCAACAGAGTTTTATACACACTTTGAAACACATTTGCCAATGGCCACCCTCACAGCCAGGAAACCAGATTAAAGAAATGATGGGACAAATCCCACACTAAATTAATTATCCTTGGGATGCATAAAGTTCTTGTGAAATCTCTTTACTTCATCCTTGCCCTTCCAGTTGGTATGGAGCTGCAGAACAGGCTCGTAATCTCAGTATCAGATTTCAGAGAAAATAAAGCACTGAGCTACTTTTAACTGGCAAACAAACAAATGAAAAAAGAATTTAATACATGACTGTTTATTTTCATTATGTAGTGAGACAAATAGTTTAAGGATTTACAATCTCTTCAACTATTTCAGTCAGCATGAAATTCAGTCATTGCATAATCATTACAGACCTCATCCAGCTTCACAGGAAGCCAGAGAAATGATGACCAGACAGCACTTCAGAGGATTCACAAGAAATCCATGCAGGCATTTACTTTCAGATTAATATGCCTTGCAGAAAGTTGAATACAAGTGGCTGTATTCCACTGGATGCAAGTACTGGATAACTGGCCAACATTATCAAAGCAGTCTATCACTTAGTCCACAAACGAGAAAATTCCATTTTCTAGACAGAATGCCTATTTCTAATTCTGAAAAATCAAAGTTCTTGGACTTTTCATTTTTTAAATCTTTTTTATTAAGAAAAAGCTTTTCTTTTTACATAGAAAAGATACAGAGGAAGGTAAGATAATGCAGTAGAATCCATTACCTCATGTAATAGCTATACAATTGAATATTAATGACAAAAGTTTCAGAAAACCTAAATATTATAAAAAGCCACCTCCAAAATAAGACTCTGACAGAGCAAGAGTGAAACACAAAAAGGAACAACACTGAACAACTGCGGACCACAAGTGTGTAGAAAGACACAGCCAGTACAGCACAAGAGGCCTTGGACAAAAGGATGTTCCTGTTACAGTATTATGTCTTCAAGAGAAAAACTAGGTAAGTTTAATTCTTTAAGAAATCTTGGTATCTGGTGTATCCTGCAATTTATTAATTAATTTACCAACTTTTCAGAGCTGGAAAGCTTTTAAATTTTTGCTTAAAAAGAAACTCCAGTGAGAGTGTGTCAAATTCTTAAATCTCCTTGTTTTGTCATGTCTTCCAATGGCAATTTTTTCTCAAGGATTATGTGAAGAAAAATAAGACACTGCAAAATATTTAATTCAAAGCCGTGAACTAAACTAAGTACTCTTGCACTGTCATCTGTGACAGCCTTTACTGAAGCTTGCTCAAGTCTACAGAGCTGTCACAGTACCTTCAAGGCACCTTCCTGTAAACTCAGGCAAATTCACCAGCACTCCAGCGAGGGCAAGGTTAGAAATACCATCGGGAAGTAAAATCGTCTCAGAAATGGGTATTGTGTAGATTGAAAAAGTATATGGGGAAAATAATGAGAACAGACACTTGGATGGCAAGAGAAGACAAAGATTTATTTTTACTGACTTTTAACTGGTGTTAAGATTGCTTGAGAGACATCCAGTAAATGTGTAAGACCACCACAGATGTGACTACGTATGCATATTCTGTCTATCTCACTACCACGCCCTCTCATTATAAAGGCACTAACTATAAATAGTACGAAAACATACAGATAAAATGCCAGAACAAAAAAGGATTGCTTGTAGGGACCTCTACATTTATGTTTGTATACATTCATGCTTTAAATGTACAATTTTAAAATTAATTTATGAGGTCACCTTTATTTTGGCAGTACAACTGATAAAATGAAACATGCAGACCACATAGCTTGACAAAACTCAGTGCATAATTTCATCAGAATGAAGCAGTTCTTTATTACCCCTTGTGAGCTGGGAATACATTCGTATTACAAGGCAAAAAAAACCGCAGCCAAAACAGATAACATCTGGCTTCTGTTTAATTCATCTGCTTTTCCACATCTTCTCCAACATCTTTGGATAGTAAAATCTACATCTGACCACAGGTTAAATTGGATGGTTATATTTTAACAGTCTTCATAGTGCAGCAAGGCAAGACAGAGCTGCCTGTGTTCACTGTTCTATCTCCAGGCTGTCCATTTTTAAGTCGGGTGGTTTAAAGCTAATCACTTCTTCGTAGGTAAGTTCTGTAAAGGTGGGGGGTAAGGGAGACAGAAGAATTAGGTCATATTCTCTTAAAAAGAAAATTTCCAGACAAAACAGTTCTATAGATTCATGTGACTCGTAGTTTGTGTTTCCACCCTTTTTAGAGTCCAGATCCAAAAATAGACTGAATTCACTAGGAATCCTTCTTTTAACCTCAGATCGCAAATTAGACTCACAAGTACTGTTATTGTACAACATGACTGTCCCCTTCAACTAATTACTAAAACACACAGGCCCTGAAATGGAAACATCAATTATGCTGTCAGATGACCTGCCAAAATGACATAATAAAAGACAAAATATAATGGAAAATGGAATCTTTAAATGCACCCAAATAGGCTTTAAAAGATACACTTTTAACTGTAGAGCATGTTCTTTATCATCTCTCAGTCAATTGCCCTCAACATAAATCATTTGCAATTCTGTGCTAATGCCTTACAATCTCTTTTGGGGTTTTTTTTGGATGGGTGGTCATGTAACTAATGTAATTTTAAGGTCCTCTGAAAAAAAAATTCTTTTGTCTTAGAAGCATGTAACAGTTCTATTTTCATCAAGAAGGGCTTTGCTAGAAAATGGGTTCCCTAGTATTTTACTCTGCTTTAGGAATAAACCTTTATCTTTTCATTCTGACAGTCATGTCCTGTTGTCTGCCTTTGACATTAATAGAATATGTTGTCCGTGGCTGCCTCTTATGTATTTTCTCAAGTTTGATAGCATATTAAAAGACCTTATCCTGTTCACATATAACATATGGCTAACAATGCATTACTTCAGGTTCTGTTTTCCAAACAGTGATGTTTAGATCATATCAAACTCGTGCCTATTAATTAGTTTATTAAATAGCTCTGAGACAGCTGCTACACCTGCAGTGTACCTACAACTCCTCTAAAAAGTATGTAAAAAATCTGCTTGTGCTCTAGTTGTTATACTGTATCATGGTGTACAGTGACCCACATGCCAGTTTCAGTGAAGGATTTCTCTGAAAGAAATTATGTGTGCAGAACTGCAGAGGTGGGAGGATTTGTCACTCTTTCAGTGACTGAATTGTAGATCTGGTTACAGCCAGCTCCAGGGAAGGAGCTAGAGCTGTCCTGAGTGAACCTAGAGGAAGCTGGCGTCCTCACAAATTGGACACTTGGAATGGTATTAGAAATTATTTTCACTGGCTGTACATTGTATGCTTATAAAGCTCCTTACCTGTGTCTCACGCCATCTACTCAGCAGAGATATGCGCAACTGGAGCAACAACTAAGAGAATGTGTAGCGTTCAACTCTGAATAGCATACTTTTGGCCTCTAAAATTTTGAAATATTTTCTGACTGATTAAACATGTCAGTAAGAAATCTACGAGCTTGGGCTGCAAGCCTCAGCAGTGGGCAGTGGAGGCCAAAGAAACTCTGAAGTACATAATGTGTAAGACAAAGTATCTGAAATATCATTTTACCTTGGTGCTAAGTCCCTCTTGGGATCAAGTGCCACTGATTTTTAATTTGAACAGAAAAAGAGGAGAATCATGCCACTGACATCTTGAGAAACTGGGTCAATATTTCATCAACACTACAAGCATTTTACATCATCTTACTTAAATGTGGCACCATGCAGTACATGAAAATAAAAAGTTTATTCCCCAAGATAAAAATATGGCCAGAAGGAAGGAGGAAGTGCTGCAAGTCCTGTGTAATTTTTTAGATTTTTGTCTCAGGCCCTTTTTTTGCCCCTCTATAAAGAAGGAATTTGACCTGTAGTTCCAGCAAGGACAGTGCTGTAGAAAATAATACATGATAAATGTAATGACAAATGATATGACACTGTTCTTCCTAGAGAATTCACCTTCATATTCTCATTTCAGTTTTGCAGGTGTTAAGCTAAGATTGTTTCTGAAATAATTTCAACGGAGTTTCATCACAAACAGAAGTCAGCTTCACGACTTGGAAATTGTTAACATTTCCTGTTTAAGACTCAGTCAACTGAAAAAGTAGAAGTAAAAAAAAAATATCATTCACGCTTAAGTATAGCAGTGAATTGAACCCAGCTTTCAACAAACAAGGTGTATGGGTGGTGCTGGAGGCTGCCAGGTTTTGTGGAGGAGAACATGTGTCAGGAGCAAGCAATGCCAGCCAATCCTCCTTGTTTGTACAGACACAGCAGACTCCTAGAAAAGCCTTTCCAGGGTTTGAGGAGGTTGATTTATTGTAGAGAGAGCTACAACCCCACTACTATCTGTCTTTAAGATGTATTTGCTGTAGTCAGTCTGCTTATCTCCCCTGCAACGCCCAGGATAAAACATGGCACAAGTGGAAGGGCATGAGTAAGACATGGGAGGTCAGTATTCTTCATCAAAAACCTAACTACTATGCTAATACATTTTTATTGAACCTTACCAGACTAAAAGTTATAGAATGTACAAATAGAAACAGAAGACATTTATTTTATAAAACATGTATTTCATCTTAAGCCAAGGAAAGGCCTTTACTGATAAACAGAAATTATTAGTTTTCTACAATATTATTCTCAATTTAAAATCTCTAGTAAGGCATTTTTAGCATGATATGTCCCCATTAAACAGTGAAGAAATTGGATTGTACTTCTCAGTGTACTTGCAACTGAATGTTTGGCCACCTTACTTCTGTGATACTGCAGTGCAATATGATCATGATGCAAGCACGCAATTAACTAATAAAAGATTGTTGCAGTATTTCTCAAAGAAAGGTTCCGAAGTGTGACTCCTAAGTAAAATCATCAATGCTCACCATGAACAGAAGCAATAACATAGTTTAGTTATTAACCCTAATTCCTTGGCTATATAAAGAATTATTAACAAAATACACATCCATGGGGAAAATACTACTTTCTGGTTCTGAAAGAGCTAGAGCAGAATCCCAAATAGTGTCACTTGCCCTAGAACACTTACTTCAGCTGGGGATCTGATCCAGAAAACTAAAAGCAAAATGGAATGTGTGATTACCTGGTAAGTAGCATTAGTTTTTAGTTAAATCTAAAACTGGTATAGGGAGTCTAGTGAGAAGATAACAGAATGAGGGAAGGGAGCAAAGTTCGGAGAGGAAACACAACCCTTTCCACTTCTCACAAGTACGTACAGGGACTTGTTTGCCTGAGGCTTAGAAGTTCAAATTCCTTTGGTTAGAAATGGAGGAAAACTGCAATTTAAATAAGGTTTTGTTCTGCTGCATGTATTAACTGCTGCATGCAATTCTGATACCTTTCCATTCATCTATGGTTCGCTCCTTATTCTCTATTGACTCATCGTAGAGCTCGGCCTCAGGTTCATCATCTGGATCGTGATACTGGACAAAGTATGGATGTGCAAGAGCTTCCGAGGCAGTAATTCTTTTATCACTGTCTAATATAAGCATCTTCTCAAGAAGATCTACAGCTAAGGGAAAAAGAGAAATGTGGTTCAAAGCCAGAAGAGACCATCTAGAAATAAAAAAGAAGGCAACCGTCGACACAGTTGCCTATCCTCACTCACCTTAAACACAGTTAACATTACTGGCAAACTCACAAAATTCAGGCAACATGACAAATAAGTTTTGAAGATTTTTATACTGCAAGTACAATTTTCAGATCTGAACGAAGCCTCTGGTTTGCTTGTGGTACGCACAAAAGTTTACAATATTCTATATGAGATCTGATTCACCTCTTCAGACATCCAAGGACTTAATTCTAAAAAGATCTGTGTGTGCTTATAAGTTAAATATGTGCTTAAGTTTGCACTGATCACGATCAAGTTAAGTAACTTGTGAATAATAAAATGTGAATGTGAGATTACACTTTTAATTAGCCGCACCAATGAAACAATCAGATGAAAACCCCAAAGCAACTTTACAGGACCCAGAATAAACAAAATATGTTTGAAGTTGACAGTTGAAGAATACTAGAAATGAAAGATATCTAAGGCTGAAATTAGTTTTGTAGGGAAATTTTATCCTAACTATTTAAAATATTATAAAAAAATTGCTAGTGCTTTCATATAAGCATTGGCATTAATTTGTCCTTATCGTATTAGTACATAGCATGCTCTCATGTACCTCAGGCAAATAAATCCCATTTTTCGTAAGAAAGTGTTCACAGCTACTTGTATTTGTAAGAATAAAATTGGCATTAATACACAGAATGAATTAAGAAATGGTCCTGTGCAGGGCTAGGAGTTGGACTCAGTGATCCTTATGGCTTCTGTCCACCTCAGCATGTTCTGTGATTCTGTGAAAACATTTTAACTCACAATACTTCCCTATAATGTGCACTTAATGGAACTGACTAGGCCCTGTAGCGAAATGGCTCTGGTGACTCAAACGTGCCCTTGGCCACACCTCAAGAAAAGCTTCACAGAAACATCTCTTTTGACCAGGCAGAACCAATTGGTTAAACATAAAAACAATTGTGCAGAATCAGACCAAGGGTCTGCCTAGCTCAGTATCCTGTGTCCAACAATGGCTCATATATTCCTAGGAAATAATACTCAAAAGGGTCATTCAAACAGCTCTGCTTCCTGGCATGTTCTGCTTGCCAGCCATTTACAGCTCATGGCCTTCCTGAGCCAGAAGTGATGTCTCTAATCTAGATCACATGACATTTTTATTTATTCCTGCTATTAGCTGGCTTTTGCTTTTCATCCATAGACTGTTTTCACAGGAGATTCCCATAACCTCCACCAAAAACAAAAGACATAGGCTTCACGAAGGGAAAACAGTCTCAGGATGAAAGGTTAAGCAATGCTTTTCTCACTGATCTGATCATTACTATGTGGGATCATATACAAAAGGAAGGCTTGTGTTCCTATGTTAGTGAAAAATTTTATCTGTATTAGTCTGACTTTCTTACCTAATGGATTGGCACCACGAAATACTGCTTTCAAATCCTGTTGAGGCATATGTGGAAGAGATTCGATATATTTTCTTGCCTAGGAATAAATCCATATACATACCACATGCACAGAGGTTAAATTTTGCTCAATACTAACCATATTAAATCTAAAAGACTCACCATTATATTTTTAATGTTTCTTATACATGGAAAACCTTTACATAAAACCATAATGTATGACTTTGTTTTAAGCAATCACTTCTGTATACTGCACAATAAGCAAGAGAGTTTTAAGCAGGTGTATTTTGGTGTAAGGGTGGTGTGTTAGCACTTCTGTTTCCACCTGTGCTTACTGGTTTATTGCAAAATATCCCCAGGGAACACATGCACGTAATGTTCAACCAGAAATTCCAACCTAAATCATCTTTCAGTTATCTTCAGCAAAACGGTATAATTCAATCTGCAGCCTTTCCTCCTTTCTTTTTGTTCAACAGTAGCTTCACTAACCAAAGTCTATTCCTCTGGAATAGATTTTCAGATGTTTAACAGCTTGTCTTGTGACTGTGGCTGTGAAAGGCTCATCCAAGCTCAGCCAGGAAGAGCTGACCCGCACGGTAAGATTGCATTCTGTACTATACAATAGTACAGCACGATACTGTATTATCGTTGCTCACATAAGATCAGTGTGGAGCCTGACATTAAGTGGGCTGCAAATTTCTAGGCTGAGGTAGACAGGGCAGCAAGAGAAAAGGTTGAATGACGGTCCTAAAAGTTGGGATCAAACAGAACAGGGAACTCTGAAACAGAACAGTTAAAAGACAAAAGCAAATGGCTATTTCCAAATTCATAAAAAAATCCCAGCTGGTCTTTGAACAAGCCTTAATCCTTTTAAAACACATTTGTGTTACACAGATGTCTCTCTCACTTAGCAATACTGTTAGAAGGACACTATCTGCAGAAGGCTAACTAAGCATCCTTGGCCTACTAAAGACAGCAAAGGAAATAAAGTGGTTCATACTAAGCAGCTCCATGGCTTCAAGTGAGATAACAGAATTGTGGAGTCACTTCTGGACTATTGTGAAGTGACTATAAAATACTATGACATATCACCTGTGCAATCCTACAACCACACCTTGGGAAACAGATCCTGTTCCCTACACTGTTCTCTCTCAGCCATCATCTTTATTTCTGCAGTTACGATGAACTGATATAAAGATATTTTAAATCATTACATAACAAAGCCTCTTTTCAAACTGTGTTCTAGTTTAACAAGGCAGATACATTTATTTTTTCTGCTTGTTGTAAGATGTAAGCATATTCTATCAAAACTCTAGAGTGCCATTAGAGACATATTTCAGAGTCCTACTAAAAGAAGAAAGCCTTTATGCATTACATCCCCAACTCGTTAAAATGATATCAGTATTTTCCCTTTTTATTATGGGCGTTGACAGCAGCCAGGCTTTGTTAAAGAATGATTTCTTCTGAGCAGCTGTAGCCTGTCAGGCAGAGAAGGATGTTTAAACACTTAAAGTCAAACACAGGCTTCACTGCACCCATTTTATGACCCTAAGGTTCATAAAGGCAGCTAATACCTCCTAGAAGGTCAAGGTGTGCTGCTCTCATTAGAGCTAAGTCTTCCAGGACATTAGTTTACATATATATACATATGAACAGCAGGGCAAAAGAGAGCTATCTTGCATGAAAGCTACAGACTAGGGCAGAAACAAGGTAGATTTATCTTATGACAAACATCTGTGGATTTGTGGATTATTTGTTTCTCTATGGACATCAATCAACATCACTAATCCAAACACGACTGAACAAGATACAGTGAAAATTACCTCCAAGCTTGCCCAGAAGTCCTTTGAAAACAATATAGACCTATCAAAGTATACTTACCAACCTGTCCCCTCTGCTTATATATTCACCACAGAAACCCAACCAACAGAATCCAGATGTTTAAATTATTCTGAAATACAAAATACCTCAATAACTTGTGCTGAAACATCCGATGTGGCTGATCTTTCAGTTTCCAATTCTTTAATCCTCTACTTATAACTGAAAATAGGCTTGGCATTTCAGCAAATCTCTGACCTTGCTGTTAAAGGAAGGTTACAAATTGTCCAGGGCTGCGAGCTGCATTAAGAAATATCTAAATAATAAGGCCAAACTACATGGTAATGAAGAACTACAATGAAGGAATTTCCTCGCAAGCGGCAATTACTTCCAAGCAAGGTAGGCACCTCCTTTGACGTTGCTCCTCTAACCATGCAGCAGCAGCCCAGAGGTGACCTAGCAGCATTCCCATTCATTAACCTGTTTTTTGTGTTCTCCCTGTGCTCTAAAATTATAATTAGCCCCAGCAAAACAGTTTCAGGACTCCTGTAGCTCACTGAGGTATGCTCTGAAACACAAGAAATTAAAAGACAAAAGCAGATACTATTTCCAGTAAATAATTAAAGTGCTTAATCCCATGATAAAAAGTTCACAATCTTACTAGTTGTGGGTAAATCACACATTTGTATACACCACTTTGCAAAAACTGTAGTATCTTAATAACAATACACAAAGGCTACATAAGGACCTACAAGACCATAAGAGGACCTATGCTTAGGACAGCACAGTATGAGATTTGCTGGTTGATGCAGTCCCTGGCAAAGGATGGATGCTTAGTTAGCCTCCTGCCCCAGTCATTCCCAGGTGCTGTACCCAAAACCTCTGGGACTGTGCTTTGGCTGATGAAGTTTCATTATGCGTGTACCTTCCAGAAATATAGCGTTGTTCGGGCTCTCCTACTGCTCCTGCTTACTTGACCCACTAATGTATTCATTAGTAAGGTCAAAGGAAACTCATCAGTACACACACAAGCCGAAAAACAGCCACTAGTATTAGTCTGAAGTGTATACAGAAAAGGTGTAAGATAACAGCTGCAGCTAGGGAGGTATCTGCTTGCTCTTGTTTATCTGAACTTTTACACTGTGCTCATCACCTGCCTTTATCAATCAATACCACATCTCATTCCTCAGCTGGATATCCATGGTTATTGCTTACAGTGAATCCTTCAAGTACAACTTTAGCAGAGAAACAAAGTAGAACTTGTTCATTTACTAGATTACTATTTTAAAGAAGTCGTGTAGATTTAAAAAGCACACTCTTAACTATGGATATTATCAGGGAAGCAGACCTCATGCAAGGATTCAAAGAGACGAATAAATATGATTTTCGAATTAGGGATCTAACTCATATAGAACACACATTATAGGATTCTGGTATCTCTGTTTAGAATCCTTACAACAATGGAAACCATAAAAATGACAGAGACATAAGCTTTAAAAACAACAGTATAATGCTCTCAGCTGAGCATGAGTTTGAATTTTTTTTGTTATAAGAATAGCAGCAAAATAAATGATCATCAGGACTAATTGCTTAACTCCTTTCAAAAACTGAGTACATGAGAACAAGTATCAAAATTAATCCATCTGACAGTCAAGGGATCTGGATACCTGCAAAAAAGCATGTTTTTTGAATGGTGGCATTCTAGCAGCAAAAAACAGAGACAATTTTAAAAAAAAAAGCTCACTTCCAAATCAGAGTATCTGTGTAACACAGTCAGTGACATATGATGCCAATTAGGGAAAGAATGTCAGTTGACCAAATGAAGCTTTAAACTCACATGTTCTGATGAGATCTTCTTCAGAAGTTCAGAACTGGGTGTGCCCACGACTTCCATTATTCTCTTTAGTTGATCGATATCTTCATTATTTCAGGGAAATAAACAGCACATGGTCCCTCTGGGTTTAGACAATTAATGAGCTTCCACGTACACAACTAAGATGTTTAAAAGTATTTAGCAAGAAAATTCTACCACAGTCCATGGAAAGATATAAATTCATACCTGCTTAAGCCTAGTCCTGGAGTATGAAATTCTCTACTGTACCACATTAATCTGTCAGTAATGTCAGCTGCATGAAAAATATTGCTTTTCTGTCCTAGTTTCCAATTTGATATTCTTAAGCTTAATATTAGTAGCACATTTATGTTTCAGCAATCTGAGGGATTTCTGAAGATCAGCCTAATAAGATACAGCACACAGGGCTAGATGACTAATCTGAAGACTGGCGAGTAAAGAGTTCTTATTTTGTAGCTTTAAAAATCTGTTTTATATTGGTCTCAAGATGAAAACTTTGAAAATGTTAATTTCTCATTGTCATAGATGACCTGTATATTACATTTTTTACAGAGACTCAAGGTTATGTTACAGCTTTATTTAAATTGATGTAATCATACAACTACAGACAATATTTTATAACAGCAAAAAAAAAAATCTGAGTTCTTGAAAACTAGATGTATTGATTTTTCCAAGTACCATGTATCATGTAATCAAACAGTCTGAGGGACAGTCATCTCCATATGATGAACACCTGGAGAATGTCTGTGGTTACAACAGAGTCTAATGATGCTGAGCACAATAGAAAGGTCAGAGGGGAGACTTGGTCTCAAGCTCTCTTAGCAGTATTCCAGGCAATTCTAATGTCATGATGTTTTGCACCTGGCAATATCTTAGTTTTAGCAAAAGCATTTGCTTTTTGAGGGGTTTTAGAGTTGCAAGAAATGTCAATATTTAGTACAGAAGAATGTGCCTTTGTTTCTTATATTAAAAGCGTTTCTCCTCTGATGCAGTTGTTTCCTTGTTCCTTATCATGTGTTTTTCTTCAGCTTTCTTTTATTATTTTACTGCTCTCCCCAGAAACATCTCTTTTTTTTTTTTTTCTCCTGCCAGCACAGGAAACGCCAGTGGAAATCCCTCGTGCTCCACCAGGGACCATAGCACAGTGCTGCAGAAAAAAAAAGAGGATTCTGTTGCTCCCGTGGCATTTCTGGAATTTGCTGGCTTTTTTTAATAACAGAGCACAATAGGCCAATTAATTAACTTACTATTTAAAAGTTTGCATTTTAGGAACTTCCAGCCTAAAAGTAGTTCTCTTTTTAAAAATCATATTAGCTGATGAAAAAATAGTGCCTTTACTCAGCTTCAGTTTTAGCATGTGTTATTTCAACAAGATCCACACATGGAAGAAGTCTACTCTGCTGTAACTAGTTTATTATTTAAATACACAACAAAGAATAAATGTAACTTACTGTTGTTTAGGAACAGCTGTTACTGGTTTTTATCCTAGCACTGGGTCTCATATTCAGTTGTCATATACACACTGAACTGAAAGATTAGCAAATTGCTTACTCTTTTATAAGTTTGTGACCTCAAAAACATTTCCATAGAAACACTCAATTCCTTATGAAAAAAAAGGAAGAATTAGAGAGTATTTTTATAGCTGCATTTTAAGTTTTATATTAAGGATACAATCATTTCCTGGAAATAGAGCCTTCCCTTTCAATAGCTCTGCCATGATACATCCGACTGACCATATGTCAACTGCCAAAAAACAGAGAGAGAAATGTGTACAATGAATCAAAGTGATCCTTAAACACAGTTGCCTCTTGGTTTATAACAATCACTCCATCCAGCTGTAGCAAAATGCAAGCCATCACAGTTTACCTGTTTGATTGTAGTGCATCCAATTTAACATAATTTCTGGAGCTCTGTACCATCTTGTTGCAACATATCCAGTCATTTCATCATCAGTTTGTCGAGCTAAACCGAAGTCTAAAATCTACAGAATATAAATAAAATAATAATTTTTAAAAATCTCCTTTCACTTTTGTTATAGGTCCTAATTTTCCCCATTACTCATTTCTGAGTTTACGATAGTCCCTCACCATAAGTGGAGTAAATCAGGAGCACTCTGCAGATGAGCTCATCTGCTCTCTCTGTTGTATCCCTGTAGCCTAGGGGTCTGCATAAAGATGCTTCCACTACAATGAGCCTGACCCTTTGTTCTCTATGGTGAACTTTGCATTTTGCCTCAAGTTCCATTTTCCATTGACATTCATTTGCTAAAAATAAGCACTGTTGCTATAAGTAATGAAACGCTATTATCAACTGGGAATGTTTGTATAAAATGCCAACAGCAAGTGCCAGTAGCCATTTCAAGACAACATGAGCTGATCACAAATCTGCAGAATTTCTTTTGTTTCCCTCTTATGTCTAAGCATTTATCCAAATCACACATCAATCCAATACCACTAGGAGAGAAACATATATCCTGCATAAAAATGTAGATTTAAATCATATACCGTCTGTTTTCGGCAGCATTCGCACATCAAAGCAACAAAGGAGACCTGTTTTGGTACAGATAGGCTTGATTGCAAAAAGTTCCTCTCCATATGCTTTCCCTTACTTAGTTTACATTGATGGGAATTTATTTCAATTGATTTTTTTCCATTCATCTTTGCTTTCTATTCTGTTCTCTGTTTAGTCTACGTCCCACTAATTATGGACCCTAACTCTAATAGAGTCTGCTGTGAAAGTGTACCACCTGAGCCTCAATGCTGTTGAGTCAGTAGAGCTAGCTAGCATCTCTTCACATAAAAATGTGATTAAGACCATTGAATATCTCCCATGATGAGATCCAGGATTATTTATTAAGCTGATGGCTAATCCTTTTCATTGGCAATAAGAAAATTTCAAGAGGTTCATTCAAAATTCCTCAGTTATAATCCAATTAAAAGATATAAAAAGCCTAAATAAAAATATTAAGATACAAATAACACATTAACATCTTTATCTATAATATACTTTAAAAGCATAATGTATTTCTTAAACAGGAAAAGAATAATGTATGAGGCAAACAAGGTACAAACAATGGCGTGAAACTCAAACACTAATGCTCTTATATTTCTAAAGGTTTTTACAATATTTTTTCCTAACAGCTGATCCCTTCTACCAAATATGTATACACACATTTTCCTTCTTTCTGTTTCTAGTTCATTTTTGGTCGTACTTGGAAATATCTACTAGTTTGTTCTTTTAAAAATAATTTGAGGAAGTAAAGCTATATATATAAACAAAGCAGAGAGTGGTGCAACAAATGCTAGGCAGGGAGGTGCACAGATAGCACAATAATAGAAGAAAACAAGTCTCCTTTACTTTCAGTACAAAAATACAGCACACATTCTAGAGTGCATGATCAGAAGCAGATGACCCATAAAATTTCACAGATGCTGAACATATATGCATGAAGACATTAAAGAGATAATAATGAAACTTGCTGAGCATCTGCAAGTGCCACTGAACCAAACAGGAACTACAGTTTCTCACCACAAATCCGGATTAGTGCAAGAACCTAACTGCACTGCTCTTATTCACTATTGTGATTTTTTGCTGATCTTGTAGTATTTGGAGTCTTTTCTTAAATCCCTCGCAGCTGGAATAAAGTGATTACATCAGAGTATTAGAAACAGGGAGAAAGATGTTTCTGGCTGTCATGGTGAAATGCTAAATTTCTCATTCTTAGGTTTAAAGGCTTAGAAAGCTAAAAGACATCTTTTCCTTTTCGTGAGCCTCATGCTTATTATGCAATATTGTATCACACAGACACACAAAAGAGATGCATTTATATAGATGTGTATATTAAAATAGCATCTGAGAAGTGTGGATTACAGGGTTCTTTTTGGTTGGTTGGGGTTTTTTTTGTTTTTTTACTGCCCTCAACTGGTAATACTGGTATATTTTTTGCCGTCATTATTCAATTTGGCTTACATGTTCTACAGATATAAAAATGAAAGTTTTTATAAGGTTTCATCTAAACATGGCAGATGCAGATACATATCACAGGTCAGGCTTCCAAGATATACTCAGTTAAGTACTCACTCACAGGCCAAATTACTAGCTATTATTAGCTAATTATTACCCCCACCATCTGTGAGGTATATAGGGGTGAACATTTGGTAAAGATTCTTGCATTCATATTAAGTCAGCATTCAGGAGAAAACATGTGTTCATGGAAAGGGTTTTTCTATGCCAGGAGAGGAACAGTAGAAAACAGTTGAAATCAATGAATTCAGAAATAAAAGTGGTAGCTAATGTTTTCTCAGAAAACTGTCATCTTGAGAGCTTTTACAACATTCTTCATTACAACAGCATGATACTTACCCTCAATTCACAGTCTTCATTTACGGCTAGGTTGCTGGGCTTCAGGTCCTATGGCAGAGCACAGTTAGTCAAGTACTATTTTAACCTTTTAAAGTGTATTGTAACTATTTCTTAGTTACACACTTGATGCACAGAGGGACATGTTCCATTCATTTTTATTACATCAATGAGTAAACTCACCCGGTGGATGATTCCAGCTGAGTGAATATACTGTGAAACAAAAAAGAAAAAAAAAGGTAAGATTTGAATTTAGAGGTGAAGGGAGGTAGAAGTCACTTATCTTATTCTTTTGTTTCTGAGACTGACTGTTTTATATACAGAAAATACTTACATCACACCATGTTTTCAGATCAGAGGTATGTCAAACTTCAAAACCTCCCTGTTTTGTCTTATCCAGAACTGGATATTTCAAGAAAGATAACCATGAGTTACTAGATTCTGCCATGAAAGAAAACACTTGCAGTGATTTTTCTGCTGGAAGTTTCTTCCCAACCTGGAATTTGTTTCAGTCTTAGCTGGATGTCCATGTTGATCAGCCAGTGGCTCAGTGAAGTCACAGTATAGGAAGGTGACTTCACATCATGTAAGAGACCAAAATACCCACCGAGGGCACAGCATTACTTCAGGTTCACTTTCAAAGCAGAGACCCAAAGCAGTATTTCCATGGCTATTTAGTGTCTCTGCTATTTTACATAAAACATTTAAAACCAAATATTGAGAAAAGCTTATTCTGTCATTGCCTATCATTCCCTGGTCAGGATTAACAGCAAATTATCTATCATATTACTGACCAACATCAGCAAGACCTGGAAAACCTTCCTTTTTATTCTCTAGAGGTGAATTCACCTTTTTTAGGAGCAGTGATTATATGCAAAATCTGTATAGCAACTGGGAAAACCCAAAGAAAACACAATAACTCCGTGTTCCAAACCTAAGCACTGTTTATCAGAAGGCAAGGCCATGTCTCAGTGCTCCTCACAACAGCTGCAAGCGGCTCAATGAAGACAAAACCAAACTACTGCTTGTGACAGAAGGAGCCGTGTCCCTGCTCTGCTGAGACAACCACAAGAGCTCCTCCCGGTGCCACCAAGCAGTGCTCTAGCAGCCAGCTCAGGAGCCTGGCAAACTGCAGCTCCACATCGACACTCTGACTGCTCATTCAGCTTCTGCAAAGCCTGTGCTCCACACTGCTGAACACACCCACCACTACCAGCGAGCCCAAAGCACACTCAGATATGTGAATACAGGTTGCAGTGACTCCAGCATAGATGTGAGGAGATATACATGGTCAAATGTTCTTCAACTGGAATTTCAATTCCAGAAGAGACAAGCCACTGCTTTTCAAAACAGAGCCAGAAATGCACCTGAGTGCATTTCTGAAATTAATATTCACTTAGAGCACAATTCTTACTATGATTTAGCCCTGACACAAAAGATAGACTTATAAACAAAACCTCAAGCTGGATAATTAATGCCAGAATCCATCTTTGTAATTAAGCTATTAACTCACATAAGTGAGACAAAATAATTAAGGTCTCAGTTTTGCAATTTTTATTCACTAAAATCTGCACTTAAAATGACAGAACCTGCATGCATGAATAAGAATTACTGTCTCAGGCACAAGGTGACTTGCTGAAAATCATGTAATAAGTATATTTCAGAGCCAGTATTTACCATGGCTTGCTTTCAAACATACAGTTATTTTCCATGTCTAAAATATCAATTACTGTTCAGTTAGCTAGTAAAGTAGCTGACTCCTCTCTTTTCTGTTTGCTTATACCCGGGAAAATCTATACTGGTCTGAGAAAAAACTTAGCACTCAGTAATGGGAAACATTACCTACTTCCTCACCTGTTTATAGACACTTATATGTTTAACATCAGCAAAATTATACATATTTTGATTCTTTTGGAAGAAAATTTTGCTGCAGTTTCATTGCCAGTTACTGATTTATCTAACTGTATAAATTTAAACTGGTACAATTAAAGGAAACAATGACTTTACAGGCAGAATAAATCCTAATTGATTGTGTGCAACATTGTACATGGCAGGGATAAATTTCTACTTCCAGATGTTTCCCAAAGGACCCAACTGACCTGGTTATCTCTTCACTCATGTGGCACTCTCTAAAAAAATCAGGACTGTGGTTTTTCAAACCAGCTTATGTCTTTCAAAGCACAAATGTGAGTTACTTGCCATACTGTTTTTTATCCATTTCACATTTTCCAGAATTTTTGAGACACAATATAGCAAGTGATTGTCCTGCAATAGTAACTTAAATAGAACTGATCTCAACTTAACATTCAAGAGGAGTATTCACATGTATTGTGCATATAAACATTGGCAGGCTTGGGGGTTTATTTCTGGTTAGAAAAATTATCTGATAATTTCTGAAATGATTGCTGCTACCTGTGCACTCATAAGGCATGAAAAAAAAAAGTCTTTAAGTACTGTCATTGCAATGAACCAGTCATTACTACAACATTTAGATTGTTGACTCTAAAACTCTTGCACTCAGCCAGTACCTTAAGACCTCGAAGTAACTGATAGATGAGAAACTGTATATGATCATCTGTTAACTTCTGGCACTTCACAATGTTATTCAGATCAGCACCCATTAAATTTGTCACAAGATACCTGTGAAAATAAAACAGGGAGAAGAAAACAAACACACCTCATTTAAGAATGGCAGAATGTAAATCCTTCTAGAAGCAACACATCTAAAAAACATCAACATATGCTCATGTAGGTTCCTTTTCTACTGTCTAATAACACAGTTTATATCCTTTAAATCAACTATGAGCTTTAATAATGTGATCATTGCTATGAGATTTGGCATAATGAAAAAGAAAAATCCTTACAGTATATTAAAAGCTTCTATCTTTGTTTTCTCCATGACATGCTACATCAGTGATACATGAAACATATTTTTGGTGAATAGGAAGCCTCACCCAAGACCAAAATTGGAGCCTGAGGCACTGAAAACATTAGGGCCGCAAGGCCTTGGAATATCTGATGATGGAGGATGGATATTAACATTAGATTGGTTGAAGTAAGAGTGTTTTGTCTAACTTCCCTCCCTGTTCCCACTGGAAGTTTTATATTTTGCCAGATTTTGAAGAAATGTTGATTCTTTCCAAAAACAGCACTGGGACAAAAGCATGCATCTGTCACACCCAGTTCCCATTTGTGTAATTTTGCCTCAGAGTCAAAGGGGTTTGGCCACTAATTTCCACAGAGACAAAACCAGATTAATTACTGGTTCTTCTGCTAAATTGTTTACCTAAGAGCTTCTACACTATGTAAACCAAGAGAAACTCAGCATAAATTGTGTCTTTGAGTAGCACCAAAATATACCTAATCCTAGCTTAGTCAGGACTCTAGCTTGAATTTACCTTGTCTCAGTTAAGCAACAGAATATTTTCCTGCATTCCTGAACTATCCCATCTATCTGTGAAAAGATAATCTACAACTAATGCATAATTGAACTGAAAAAGTTTTAAGTTTACTGGAACTTATGCAGTATTAAGCCACTCACCATATACCTATAACCTTATCAATTATCTTTTAAAATGCACAAAAATGAGGTCCATCTTCCTGCCACCTCTTTTGTGGAAAAGTTGCAAAAAAGTTTTTACAAAGTCAACTCTGCTGCAAGTCTACTAGAATGAAATGTATGTACTTCCTTTTTAAAACTTCGTAATGAGTCAGAATGATTTTAAAATTTTACTTACACTTCATTAAAATTTTCTATTGATGTTGCAGGTGTAAAAACATCTAGCAATCCTATAACCTGAAAGGCGAAGGAAGTGACATTTTATTTTTAGAAATCTGCAAAGCAGTATATAATTAGTATTGACAGCACTCAGCATTTTTGGGATGAAACTTACAAAAATATGACATATGGTCATCCTGAAAACTGGCACAATAGGCGGTCTATACAGATATCACCTCAGCTATATCCATGATCAACAGAAAATTATATTAATTACAAAAAGTAATTACTACAAGATGTTAGACAAACAAAAATTAAGGCAGGAAAAGTAATGTCTCGATACAGAAAGGTTGACACATGCCTTATACAAGTGTTATACTTAAGATTATGCACAATTTCATGGGCTTTCTTGTTCTGTTCTTGTTTAACTTTCACAGCATCCTTTCTCCAGGATACTTTTCAATCCACTATATTTTATTCAGGCTTCAGGTCATCAAGTTACCTTTAAGCAGGTGGATACCACACTGAAATCAACTGTTTACCACATAAACTTAGAACAGTACTCAGTTATGTGGGGCCTGAAGAGTGTCTGCTCTCAATTTCTCAACAAATCCAGAAAAAGCAGGGTTTTTCCCCCTGAACTGATGGTTCAAGATGTTTCAACAGAATACTTTTATTACTTTGGTTAGGGAAAAGTAAGACCACTTGTTTTGGATTTCATTAACCTCATCTTCAAGATTTAATTAGATATTTTTAAAATAAAAATGCACTCTGTTACTGAAAGCCTCTGAAGCCCAGATGGCTGGGCCCAGGTATATATTGGGGAGCTAGACATTTGCATATACTTTTCAAAAAAGACTGAACCTAACTGAAATTAAGCCTATATTGCAAACTTCTGTAACAAAAATCTGAAGGGAAAGAACTCACTCTTCACTTACATTCTCATGCTTCATGTGCTTAAGCAATCGAAGCTCTCGGTAGGTCCTCCGCGCATGGATAAGTGATTGAAAAGGCCTTGAAAGCTTTTTCACTGCCACCTTCTGTCTTGTTTTGGTATCATAAGCTGAACTGGAAGAGGAAAAGAAAAAGTCCATGTTGATGGCATGCTCTACTTCAAAGCTCTCAGACTTGAAGGAACCTGTACTCCTGGGGGCTCTTTCACCTTCTACGCAGGGACCGCATCCAGGGAGCCAGTCAGCAGTAACTCCGAGTATTCAAACACAGTTCCCTTGTTTTCCATCTAGCAAATTACTAATGCTTCCAGTACTGTCCAGAACTTATCCCTGCATAACCCTTCTCAATATGGCAGAAAAAATAACCAGAAAATTAGCTCCATTAGTGCAGCTCCAGCCTCCAGCCCCAATGCAAGGCTCGTAGGGAATATGGAGATTCAAACTCTGAAGTTGGTTTTTACTGAACAAACTGAAATCTTCACTAATTAGAGGAACACTGCCATTGTGTTTAGGAATATTAATCACCTATGTGACCATTAGCTTGCTAGATGATAATGCCCTGAAACTGGTATTAAATTAGGATGCTAACACAGCCAAGGCCATACCATTTCCTTGGAAAAGGCTGGTAACAAGTGAAAAACAGGCACGTCTGATACTTCAGCCCACAGATCCTGCTGACACACAGCATGTGCTTAACGTCCCATAGATGGAGGTGCTCTGCTGAAAAGGACACTAAACATACAAGTCACAATTTGCAAACAAGGGAAACCCACTGGTTTTTGAGCATTAGAAAGACATGACAAGCACAACAAGCCACAAATAAATGATGTCTGATCTGTAGCACAGAAATAAAAATGATCTCTGCATGTATTACTTTATGACACTACACAGTACAATTATAAAAAGATTCAATTTTTTGCCTCCTCTTAGGAAGAAAAAAAAATTCTTTCAGCTGTTACTTTTATCTATTAAGCTAAAATTGCGTTCAATCAAAATACTTGAAACTCTCTGTTTGAAGTGTGGAAAACAATATCTGTGCTTGCTAGAGAGCAGAAACAAGCCAAGAACCTTTACACACATTAATCTTATAGAACTTTTTTGGAGTTACAAACACGAAAATTAGACAATATGAAAAATGCAGGAAGTAGGACGTCAACAGTCAGCAGTCACACCAAATGCTCCTCCTGCGCAGTGTTTTAGACATTCCTGCAAACTGTTGTAGGAGACATCTGCTAGAGACAAAAAACATTGATTGTGCCTGGAGTAGCTCTCAAACTAATACACTGAGCCTATAATCAGCTCCAAGCAGGTGAACTTCTACACATATTTGGTGCTATGCTCAAGTCATGAAGAGCCAAGAGGAGAGCAAAGCCTCATTGTCTACAGGGCAAGGTGGTGTTCCTAATGACAAGCAACAAAGGATACAAGCAACAAAGGATTCTTTAAGATGGAAGCCAGGAAGACCAGTGTGGCATCCAAAAGGTGATTGTGATACAGATACCCTAGAATTCACCCAATCAGGTGAAGGCCAATCCAGAATTTCATAAAAACCAGAGTAAAAGTAAGTAGATTTAATTAACAAGTTTCTTGCAGGCACCATGGAAGGAGAGTCACTCATGAGATAAATGAAACAGATAAGTAGATTACTTAGCTAGTTCCTTGCAAGTATCACAGAACCTGATCTTCATGAAAGTTTTAAAGGTTTAAAGCGCTGTAGCTTTGCTGAGCACCTCAGGAAGTGCCTTCCTTGAGCAGCAGAATGAATGCATAAGAAGATGCCTGATATCACTCTGACAAGTAGGTGGAAGGGATATAACAGAGATACTTTTTCCGACAGTAGGGCAGGGACAGAGTTATTCAGGATATGAGGATGTTGTGTTGCTCAAATACATGGAGCAGCTCAAGGAATGAACAGTGTGAGAAGAACTGACAACTGAGATATCTTAAATTCCACATGACCAGGCACAGGGACAATATGAAGGTTGCACAAGTAAATCTAAAGAAATAAAAAGGAAGCCAATGCTTGGCTGTTAATATAACACAGATTTGATATAATTGCCTTGTGTTTAATCATGGGCAGCAAAGCCCCTGGAGAACACTGCCAAGTCACACAGATGCATACTCTCTATATCCTTTCCAACTTCTTTTGAAAAGGAAATGTTTATCCAGATAAATAATTAACACTGCCCAAAACAGCAGTCTGCTTAACATCTCAGCTCTTCTGGCAACGCACAAGCCTTCCCACTCATGCTTATACTGGTTTGTGAAATACTGTATACATTATACAAGGCTAGGAGGAATTAGATTTTAAATCCCACTGTAATGATAAACATCACTCTCCCTCCAATACTAAGTCCAAATGTGCGTTTCAGTGATTTAAAAATCTTTAAGATGGATTACTTTTTATCCTCCATATGACTCAAGGCTACAAAGCTTTCAGATGGTACAAAGCACTATGTTTTTAGCTTCAGTAATTCTTATGACAGCAGCTTTTTAGACCCAGGATGGAACCATGTAAGGAGGAAAA
>VZRE01015920.1:102154-113410 GCA_013396775.1 Cephalopterus ornatus
AAAAAAAAAAAGGCAACTTGAGTCCTGAGACCTCCAATGGGAAATTATGAAATATCATGTATTGAAGCCATACAGGCCAGGGACTGACTTGATTTAAATTAGTTCCTCCACACTTAACTACCTGCACCAAATGATAATCAGAGCCAATGCCTTCAGGCTCTTTCCTTGCCTGATTTTGCATCATCATAATTCGAGTTACTAACAGTAAAGCATTCAAAAGTATGTTTGAACTGTCTTGTTTGTCAGATTCAAGGATGACTTGCATCTGTGACCTCTGCTACTACTTTCTGTGATCACATTTCTAGACTAGGTCTCTCTCTCTTGATATTACATCATCATAGGTGCAATCTGGTTTGTTCCTCAGAATACTTATTGGCCCCTGAGTAAACTGTTAGGTGGCAGGATGAGCAGCTTCCCTTTCTGTATGATTTCTCCAAGAATGCTCAGCTTTCAGACTAGTCCCTAGACAGGACATCTCTGGTCCTGTCAGAGCATAAATATGGGCCCACCTGACCTTGGCCCCTGTAAACCCTTCCTTGAGGGCCTGTAAACAGCCTGAGTAAAATGATTGAAAACAGCTTCTTAAAAAAACCCCAAACTTACGCTGTTCACCAGCTTGATTTAACAGGGAAGAAAAGTGTTAGAGGCCCTCTGTCACAGTTTAACTGCAGCTGGCAACTAAGTACACAGCTGCCCTACCTACTCACTCCCCTCTACCCCCACCTCAGAAAGAAGAAGTAAACCTCATGCATTGAGATAAGAACAATTTAATAATTGAAACAAAATATAATAATAATCCCAAATATGCTAACGATATTGATAATTTTAATAACCACATGACATTCTATGGTATGAAACATCCCTTTGGCCAGGCCAAGTCACTTGCCCCAGCTGTGCTCCCTCACAGCTTCCAGCGCAGCTCCTAATTAGCAGAGCATGGGACACTGAAAAGTCCTTAACTTAGGGTCAGCAGTACATAGCAAAACCCAATACATCACACCGTTACCAACATTATTCTCATATTGAATCCCAAACACAGCACTGTACCATCGACTGAGAAAAAAATGAACTCTGTCCCAGCAGTAACCAGGACATCGTCACTTTCCCTTACCCTGCATGATGTCCAGCTCACAGCTCCCCACTTCTTCCCTGAGACTGGAGAGGGCTTCTTTGCCAGTCTCTTGGTGTTTGCATTGCCTCACAAACAACTGCCATCAACTTACAGTGACTTTTTCTTTTGCAGGTTATTTTCTACATGCTTCAGCTTTTGGCCAAACACCTGTGTTTATGTCTGGTTTATACTCACACATGGAAACAAAACATCCTTCCAATGGTTCAGCTACTGTTTCCTGGGTTTCTCTGAAACTACTTCTTCTGAGGTGTTTTACCTCTGATTATGTTGTTACCTCATGCAGCTGGACAGAATAATGCGATGGAGATAAACTTTGATATTTGCAAAGGGATATCATTTCTCATCTCTAATCTATTACTTTCTCTTGGCATTTCATTTGTTGTACGCAGTGAAAATAAGTGACTTTTTAACTACATACTGTCAGTATTTCTGCCACCATCACTACACAGTATGCTCATGTCTCAACAGAATATGGGAACACCACTTTAGACAGACTTTCTATCATAATTTAAAAAGAAACACAATTATTAATATCTTTTTAATTTACAAGAAATAACTTTGTAACATTCTTAGCAATAGCTTTTTCAGATATGATCATTCTTGACCAAGAACCCATCAGAGTTATGACACATTTTTTGCTGCCTCTCCTTCCAAGATCAAGGATAAAAAGCCATTACTCTGCTTACATGGATGGCATCATTTTCACACAGATTAGAGACTTTTGTTTAGTGTGATTTTCAATCATTGCTTAAATTAGACCCACCTTTTCAGTGTTGTCAACTCCTATATTTAGGAATTCTATTGAAGTTCCACTAGATCAAATATGAATCTCTATTTATATGCATGTTTTCCCAGTTCTTAAGATATTAAAGAAAAATATGAACGTAGGTAGCTATTGCAGTCCAAAAACTGAAGAGGCAGAAAAGACAAGATCTTAACAGCTTCAATGACTTTAATGACTTCATGACTTTTGATGGGACAGGGGATTTTGGTAGCTGATGTTTATAACTATGGCTGTACATACATTAATTTCCCTAGTATCCATGGTCAGTTTATCCCCTGTGGTTGCAGAGCAGTAATACCGGACAGACAGTCCACTCTTGTGTGCAGCCTCTCTGATCCCTCAGCGATTTTGGGACTAGAAACACACTATTCACCTATAGGTACTTAGCCTTTGGGATTGAATTTGCTTCAACAGCTGGAGGGTTTTTTGTGGGAACCTGATCTAACAAACCACACATGGAGCCACCTCTTATCCTATTTAGTAAACTCTAGTATATAACGCAGGAAGAATTCTTCCTGGGATCAGCTGGTCCCATTGAACTACAGCCAGTCCCTGAAACTCCTAATGCTTTGGGCTTGGTGACGGCTTATCAGCTGGGCACATTACTACCCACACCGCTTGGAAAAAGTTCAGCTTGAAGGCAGTGTTCAGTCTAGTGAGTTCTCTTCATTCCTGGAGCCAGCTCAGGACCAGCTGATGCAGAATGAAGACATGACCCAAAGCTGGCTGTACTAGGTGCCGGTCTTGTGTCTGCAGCAACCTCCCCATCTGCTGTAGGTTACCCGTGTCAGACAATATTCCATCCCCATCACTCCAGGTAACCACAATGTTTTCATTGTCTAGGAAGTCTGATTTTTTGCTTTCACAAATATTATAGCTGTACAAACTAATTAGATTATTCTAAGTGACTGATTTGGGGTTAAGTGCAAAGACCAGAAGACTAACTTTTCCAACATTCTTTTTTATAATTCACTGTCTCAGCTTACGAGGTTGTTACCCTTATACCATCAGAATTTTGAAACTGATTGGACACACTACACCAAAACTTGGAGAGAATGCTGTATGTAGCACATGTGACAATGACACTGGGTCTGGGTTTTCCCTATATTGTTCCACGTTTCTATTTTTGTTTCTTTCATTGCAGCACAACACAGGTTTCTTTCCTTCCCTGGGTCACATTCCTTCAGAACATGGGAAGAGTCCCCCATTACATGTAAGCATTAAAGGACAATCCCCTCACCCCCCCAAAAACCAAACCAAATCAAACCAATGCCTCCCCCCCNAAACAAAACCCAACCAATGCCCCCCCCCCCCAAAAAAAAAAAGCAACTCACGCTCAAAACACAGATTCGCAATTTTGAGTGCTTATCCACAGACCTCAGCACCCTTTCATGTATCCACTGACTCTTTCTATTACAGGAGACATAACCTCCTTGTGGACACATGTCCTCTTAATTTGTAAGAATTCCTGAGAAAAACAAGCAACAGCAGCAGGAGGGTTGATTTGGGTCTAGCTGAGCTGGAGTTCATTTCCCCACAGCAGCCCTCACAGAGCTGTGCTTTGCACTGGCAGCTAGAAGGGTTTTGATAACACACCGATGCTTTGGCTGCTGCTGAGCACCGCACCAACACTNCTTAGTTGAGGGCAAGATCCTGGGAGGGGACCCAAGTGGGCCAGCTGACCCAAACTGACCAAAGGGATATTCCATATCATGTGACATCAACTCAGATATAAAAGCTTAGGCAAAGAGCAGGAAGCGGGGCATTCATTGTCTCCAATGGCTGCCTGCTGAGGAACCATCACATGTGCTGAAGCCCTGCTTCTTGGGAGTGGCCGACCATCACTGCTCATGGGAAGTAGAGAATAAACCCTGCTATCTTTCACTTCTGTGCGTGCAAGCTTCACTTTACTTTTTGCTTTAAATAAACTGCCTTTTCCCAACCCACGAGTTTTTTTTTTCCACCTTACTCTCTCCCCTGTCCCACTGGGGAGTGATAGAACGGCTGGGTGGGCACTTGGCATCCAGCCAAGGTCAACCCACCACAAGGGTATATGTGAGCAAGTATTGAAGGGGAAGGAATAGAAGAGAGGTCAATACACAGAGAACCTCATCATTGAGGGAGACAGCCCTTACTGCACCATGCATTGGCAAGTATGACATGAAAGAGGGACCACAGGAACCTTGCCCTGGGACATTTGCTAGTATCCAATCATGTAATTAGGGTTCCTCACAACTACAGTGAATAAGTTAAAAGTACCAGGAAATAGTTTATTTGTTGGTTCTTTATAAATGTTTTGTTACTTTTTTAAAAGTTCATGTTGGTGATTTGCACCCTCTAAGAGCTAGCTTTAAAGTGCAAAGAGTGTGTTTGCTAAACCACACAAATCACAACATATGAGCATCAAAAGGAAACCATGAAGAAAACTTAGACTGTAACAAGACAAAATATGAGAGCATGACTAATGGCCAACTCTGAAACTAGAGAGTTAATCTCCTCACAGAGAAAAAAACCCAAACCTGCCTGATGATGACAGCTTATTGTACTGTAAAATTACATCCCATCACTTGGATATTGTTCCAACACACCATGCTGAGCACTAGCCTCATTTGTTTTGGTTTTAGTACAATCACTGTTAATTATCTCAGATTAATTTACCACTAAATCTAAATATAAAACCACAAAATGTCTCTTACATGTGCAACATAATTGTTCTATAACCAACATAAAAATATGTTGCTTAATGTTTTAAGCAGACACTGAAAAATATAAAAAAAAATTGCTCTCCATGTGTTTATGTGAATACATCATCAGTCTTCTTTCAATGTAACAACATAATAATAAAAATGCTGTATCAGCCTCTGAGTGTACAAGCCATTTTTAGGTTTCTGATCTGTCTTCTGTGCCTCCACAGTGACTTGAACATTCAAATAACTTTACAGAGGAGCAAGCAGTCACACTTTTCTAGGTGAAGCTAGAGACAGTACAGCTTATACCAGTGGGAGTGATGTATTTAAAACCATGGCTGTGAGAAAAACATACAGAAGGTTGGGGTCACAAGCTGATAATTTCCTCAGCATGTGCAACCAAGTCATGGATACTAAAATAATCATGTATTTTAGATAGCCTATAAGTCCAATGTCAGTATGTAAACAAGAAAATCAGTCAGCTGCCACTAAGCCAGTACACTGCTAATGACAAATGTGTTCCATTCATCATTTCATTAAAAAAGACTGACAGGGCTTTGTGGGCTTTGAAGCTTCAGCTAGAAATGCATGTGGTTAATCTGGATATAAAGTTTAACGTGAAAAATATCAGTGTTTTCAAATATATTACACAATCCTATACTGACAAAATCTCGCTTACATTCTCATCGTTCTTTTTCCCATTCCTCCTCCCACTTCACATTTCCTGTTTTCTCTCTCTACAAGAGTCAAAATTTTAAATGGTAGCAATTAACTACCAGGTCACGTAGGGGTTTTGAAATGCCCTCTCCATTCCCAAGTGTATGGGCAGAACTAAGATTTTTTTTTAATATACTATTTTAATATATTTTTGGTATCAACTAACCAATAGGTTTTGAAATTGCAAACAGCTCCTTGGAAAGCTGTGTTAAATCAACCATGCCCTAAGACTTTCAGGTCTCTGGAACAGGGACTGTGTCCCCCAGGCAACTGCAATCACAATCATGGCCAACAGACAGCAGGACAGGAAAGGAGGCAGCTATGCCACTGCTGCCTCTTGTAGTCAGGGAAGTGCATATCATAAAAAAAAAAAATAAAGTGGGGATGGAGGAGTCCCTCTGCAGAGAATACTCTCTGTTAATGTATCCCTACAGCCACACAGAAGGCTGCAATTCCATGACCGTTACTGCCTTTCTGCCACAACTGAGTCATCTTGTGCCTCTTATCTCTCTTCCACTCCATGCCTCCCCTTTCTCTAAAAATCATCTCATTAATTCCTTGTGAAAGAAAACCTGCTTGACACAAAGTGGTCCTCCCCACTTCCTAACCTTGCCTTTTCTTCACCTTTCCTACAACACCCTCTATCACTGTCCTCACACACACACAGAAGTCATCTACTCTGAAACTACTTCCCAGGCTTAGTGATAGCACCCTATACAGAAATCTCTGGCATAGCAATTCTCAGCCCTTCTCACTCTTCTCCGCAACCACCTCCTTCATTAAGTGATCTTAGACATTCTCATTAAAAATAGGAACCTTGTCTCCACTAATTACCAACCCATTTCCCTTTCCTTTCCAAAGTCAGTTAACTATACTGTTCCAACAGCTGGAAAATACTCAGGATGAAACCAGACAAAGGAATGACAAGCAATCTGCATTCCACTCTAGTACTCTGACAAAACCACTCTCAACAAACTGTCTAGTGATGTCTTCCTGGCCAGTGCTCAGAAAAACTCTTCCATTTTCTTTCATGTATCCTTCACAAAATTTCTTGAATTCTTGACCTCCCTTGGCTTAGTGGCTGCAAATCCCACTGTGTCTTTGTTCCTAATGGCTATTTCCTTACATTTCTCTGCGGGTCTCACTCTGCAACTTTTTTTTTTCTTCACCTATTTTCATCCATTCACTCCAGCAATACTGCTGCAAAGATTCTCCTTCTAAGCTGTAACATTGGTCATGCAACTCCTCTTATTTAGTTCTCCTCTCTGTTGCAACCTTGCCTTCAAGGCCTTTTTTCTAAGTATCGTTATTACATTTCATCAAGAGGTGTTCTGACTCTGACTGGATTGTCCTGTCAGCCCTCATCTCTCACTAGGTTTTCAAGCAAGTGTTTGAATATGCTTAGAAGGGCACATTGCAAAACTAAAGAAAGGCTTCAATACCTTCCCTCTGAATGATACATACCAAAACCAGACAACTTTCAACAGATCTTGGACAACAATATTTTAACAACACTGTGTGAAAAGTTGCCAATAAACATAACCATATATAGGTTGAAGTTCAGTGCCTGTATTTGTACTGGAAACAAAAGACCTAACCTAAAAGAACAGTCCAAAGATTTCTGCTGAAATCTACAGGTGCTTGGGATTGTGTTTAGCCTGTAGAGATCTATAACACCTTCATTTTCCAGCTGTGTTTACATACAGCAGCTGTGCGTTACTACTACTCTAAAAGTTTATCTCAGCATTTACTATTTAAAGTAGCATGTAGTGTTACAGTGACACACACCATAACTCCAGTAACCTGATCTCACAACTGAAATCATACACTTAGCATCACTACAGCTAAGTAAAAAGATCCTTTAAAAAAATATATGGAAGTCATCAAATACAATCCTTGGATGAAGAAATTTTTCTCTTTGTCAGTCAAACACAATTTATATCAGCTTTTAAAATTGCTCAGATGCTAGTGAGCTGTCTCAGCATCTCCTTAGAGGTTCTCAATGTGAAAAGGACAGTATCAGCAATGCCATGTTCCAGTATTGCAATCTACTGCCCTCAAAGCACTTGTGAGTACAATCTAATCAGAAGAACAGAACTGAGTGGATGACAGGAAAGAAGGGGTTAAACTTCAAGAATAAAGCCTTCTGCTTCTATTTTTCCAGTTATATTTCCCCAAAGCAAAATAATAGCCTAAACAGCATCCACCTTGTCCCAAAATTAGCCAGGACAAAAACTTAGTGAATCTTAAACATGTACCTAAAATTAACAGGACAGGGGAATACTGACGAGTTGCATCTTGTAAATGACTTTAGGCAGGCTTTGTTTTCCTGCTTTTCTTGAATTGAGGCCCGTGCCACTACACTCTGACTTAGCAGGCCTCTTTTTAAAAACGTGTTATGCCATTTAAGTTGGTGTTAGGCATTGTATCCTCTTAAAATCAAAAGAGAGTGAGTGTAAGTGTTATTGATGCCAACAGCCTCTGAGGAAACAGTGCAGGAGTTTCTGGTTGTGAAGAAGATCTGGACTCACTTTGGTTTATCTTGCAAGGTCTGTTCTTTCCAAAGAAGGCAGAACACAAAGCCTGCACCATGCTAATGGGAAACAACCTGTTGGAGAGATCAGAGACAGCACGCTGCAGAATGCTGTCAATCCCTCCCAGGCAAAAATAGGACTAAGTAGGTTAGAACACAGTTCACAAAAGCTGCATAGAAAGAGTCATACAGGCTTTAAAAAAACCCAAACAACAGCAAACCAAAAATCTATCCACGTTACATAATTTGTGGTATAATAAGTCTGTAAAAAAGAAGCTCTTTCTCAAGGCAGGTAGCAATGCCAGCTCCCAGAGGAAAAGGTAGCCGTGTACCAAACCATAGTTCACGCACTACAACTTAACAGAGAGGCAGAGATGCGTGAGGCTAAAGGTCCAGTTTATAAGCAATATCACTGGGACAGTCAGAAGACTCAAACATAGCCAGAATTCTTATTAAAAGGCAGAGTCACAAGGAACAAGAGTTTAAATGCAGTTTGACCTGAGATGTAATTTGTCTCTTTTCTCTAGAACTGAAACAAAATGGTTGTAGATGAAGATTATTACTCTGAAAGTAAGCTAGCTTGCTTCCCCCATCTAAATGCCTTAATTTAGCTTAAATGCTGCACTTGACATCAGAGGGTTTCAAAACTCTCAGTTAGTAGATTTGGTGCCTGGTCTGTTAAGAGTCAACCAGGTCTTTGACTTCTGTGAGCAGTAAACCCAACTTTGAGGATACACACTGAAAACGCACTTTTCAAGAAAACTTTAACTGAATTTTGGCTTGAGAAAGAGTTAAAATAACTTTCTAATAATAAAAACACTCAACTTGATAAGAAAAGCTATAGCACAAAAAGAAAACCACTCCAAAACAAACCAGTTCTGTGTGTAAATTTGATATTTTCTTATAAAAACAAAAAAAAAACCCCGAGAAGAGGGAAATTAACCAAAACGTAACACTGAAGATGCCATTGATACTTTTACATGTAACCAAACTACCATACACCACCCACACTTCCACAGGGCATTAATTTTTTTTTCCTAAACTTAAAAAAAGTCAGATCTGACAGTCATAAATGACAGAACATCCATGAGCTTAAATGGTCATAGGAAAGAGCTCAGGTAAGAGGAAGCCTTCCATGGAGTTAAAAAATATGAGTTACAGAAAAAGTAATGCAAGGCAGAAGTACTTGAGGGACAGACCTCAGAGGTCTCTCTGTGGTTCACATAGATGCTGAAGTGCAACACAGCCTGACATTGTGGCTGAGCCTGGAGGATTTCCAAAAAGAAATGTTCTTTGTGATGTGTCATTAAAAAAGTGAGAAAAGCAGTAGAGCTCTTAATGCTAAGGAAGATTTGGTTTTTATGCATATTCCACATCTAAATAAAAACTACGAAAAACAAATGGGAAAGCACTGTGCTTAGTAAAGATACCTCTCTAAAAGTGAATCTGTTTTAAACCAATAATATCCATCTCCATAGCATACTTTATGCATCTGCAATTAACTCAAACACTAATTCTATCAGACTTATGAAATGTCAATAAACTGGGCCAAAACACAGCCTCCTGACACAAACTCTTCTATTGATCTTGAGCTGCAAGCAAAGGATGCTTAAATGCAAGTATTTACAATATGTTTCTTGTTATCAGTTATCAATTCAGTTACCCAAGTCTGTTGGATATGACTGATAATTTACCGGAAAAAAAAAAAGGGTAGGTATAGAGAACAGTTTCACTGAGGTAGAAAAAATTTGTTACAACTCTGTTCCTGTTTTAAAGTCACTGTTTAGAGTTAAGGACCTTGGCTTCTGTTCATCAAACCACTTAAGAATTTGTTTAATTCCAGTGGTTTCTGTAAGACTTCAATATGTTTTTAGACATTTTACTGAATAGGAGTACAATTATTCACAGAAGAAATATAGCATATTACTCAAGGGAACAGTTGTGTCTCATGGGTCTCCTGGGTAAAGCACATGCACACAGACAGAAAAAAAATCAATTTCAATAGACACTAAAAATAGATGGCTTTTCCCAGAGAGATGTGTACCTTTTTCTCATATTCAAGCTTCTCTTTGGGTTTATAGTTCATTGATGTTAACAAGGCTATTAATATAGAGCAATAATTTAATGCTATATTCTATTTTTAAATGTCTATTTTAGAGTAAACCTTTCCCATAGCATCTTCCAGTCTCCATTTTATATCTCAGTTCCTATGCTTTGCAATTGATAAAAATACTAGGATTTCTTTGGCTTTGCAGACAGTTTCAAAAACCAAAGCACCAGCTATGCTGCAAGTGAACCATGACGAGTTTTTGTTTCCTTTGCAATTTCTCAAAAGTCTTGACATCTCATTACAAAATTCAGCAAAGTCGGTCTTCCTCTTAAAACTACGTCAGCATAAATAGGGAAAATAAGCAGAAATGCAGTTTCAATTGGAAGACAAAAGTAGTTGCTCTGTTACAGCATATCTTAGTCTACTTTCTCTTCTTTTATTGTACAAACTAAGATTTTTATAGTCTAAATAGATTAGGTCCTTGTGAGACTATTCACAGCACACCGTCATGGGACTATATGCTTAACTATAATGGCAGGTACCAACATTCACATGGTATTTGCCTAGATTTCCCTGGTGCAAGCATAAATCAGAAATAATAAAAAAAGGAAGAATTCAAAGATACGTCACACTAGTTCTGAATATTTCTGCTGATTGTTGGAGGTTTTTTAAATGCATATTCCTAGCTTACATGTAACTGGGACATTTCACAGAGCTAGGGAATGAAACAACAAATAAAAAACTCCATAAATGTTCTCTGTTATCCAGTTATGAAGAGTATGAAGAGAGAAAAAGTGAGAACTATTGCATGAGTTTCGAGCGCAGCAAAAAGTAAAGTTGTACAAAAAATTTTTTTTAGTACTTTTAAAGACCCATTATGAATTGTTTTACATAATTTCACTTACCCATTTTACAAAAAAAAACACAACACTTTTTCAGAAATCCCTTAAACGTCACTAATATCTCCAAAAATTGATCCAAAGCTTTTATAAGTGTAGTAAAGCGTGCATCAAATACTAAAGTAACAGCCCAATCTGCACTGGGAGTTCCCGAGAGCGTAAACCTGACGTAGGAATTATCAAAGAAAGGGATGCGCTTTAGGATAAGATGTGGTAAAACCTTATACAACCTTAAGACCCCAAAGCCCTTGGGCGGCATTCTGCCCTAATCTGCGATCCCCCGAAACCACCGGGTGAGCCTCCCGTGTCCTCCCTCAGCCTGCCCCGCTCCGGGGGCTGCTCCCATTGTCTCGGCGGACAGAACTGCCCCCCGCGCGCCGTGGATGCCGCGGGGCCCTGCGGGGTGTCCCGCTCACCCCCCGGCTGGAAGGGCCGCGGGCGGACCCCGCTCCGG
>VZRE01015920.1:114376-141071 GCA_013396775.1 Cephalopterus ornatus
GGGCGGCACCCGGTGTCCTCCCGTGGGGCCCCCCGGGGGGTGCGGGGAGAGGCGAAGCGCCGATCCCGACCCGGAGCCCCGGAGCCGGGGTGGTGACGGCCCGGAGCGGCGGCTGCACCGCGTCGGCTGCCCCTGCCCGGACGCGAGGGAAGGGCCCGCGCCGCTGCCTCTGCTCCCCGCAGTCACCCGGTCCTTACCCTGGCATCCCTCAGGCTTTCCTAAAGCTTTGTTGACACCTTTCTGACTTTGCCAAGGCCACCTGAAGCTCCCCCTCGGCCCACCAGGCGCCCCCCTCCACCTCGAGCTGTAGCGCTAGCGGCGGTGACCCTGCGCCGGGCTCTCAGCCCAGGCATCACCCTCACTGAGGGAGCCCCAGGCAGGTCTGGGATTTACTGGGAGTCCCCTGGTGCCTACAATTTCTCCTTACAGCATTGGCTCCCAAATGCACTCATCTGAGTCCTCTCCCTTTTCATCAAGGAAGACTCAACCCCTCAAGATAACAAATAATTTTGAAAACTTTAAAACTCCAAGACTCATGCACCAGTTAAAGTAAAAAGTAAAAGGTTCTCTGACTTGGTTACTGTTTTTTTTTTTTTTTAACCTCCGAAATTTACCTTATACAATATCTCAACGACCTCTGGAATCATTGCAACACTACTGCAATGTTACCAGTATACTTCTTACACTTCTTTGAGCACCTCTAAGTAACTAAATTAAAATATAACTAAGTTAAAAAATACATGAATGATGCTTCTACAGCCATTTATCCGCAGTCACCCACTCAAAGGGTACTAAGTACTCCTAAAGCCATAGCCTAGTTCTCACTTCTACTCTGCTCTAGTGCAGCAGACCTCGCCAGTCCTCTTCAGACTGCTCCTTGGTCCCAATTGAATTTCTGTGCTAAGGGCATAATACTTGAAGGGAGTGGCAAGTGTGAAAAATAAAAAAATACATTATTTTATCTTATTTTTCTCAGAACCACCATTTTGAGTTGTAAAAACTGAATAACAGTGCAGTCACTCTACACCAAGCCAAGAAGAAATATTTCTGTCACTGCCATACCCCACCTTTCTCACCCTGAAAGTAAGCAGCCCCAAATAACTTCCAGTGCCAAAACAAAGCAAATTGCGTCCTACTTGCTGACTTATTAAACTTGGTCTCTATAGGTGTTTTGATGTATTAGATTATTTCTTTCTAACTGCAGCCATGATTTTTGCAAGTTGAGTCTGTTCATATTTGCCCAAGCTTTTAATCATGCAATTTCCACAGGAGTTAATTTTCTATCTGGTTAACATTTACTGTTGCTCTCAATTTTTTGCCTTCTGTGAGCTTCTGTCAGTTATTTGTATTGCAATCATGACTCTGAGATTGTGCTTGTTATCTTTCTTTTATTGGATACTACATATATGGCGTTCTATTGCTTGTAGTGAGGGAGATAACGGAAAACACCAAGGATGGGAGAACAGCACATTTGAGTTGTCCCAGAACTAGGTGGGTTACAGATCTCCAGAAGTGTCCCATTAAGCAAGCCCTGACAGCTGTTCTTCCCATGGCAGAGGCAGCTCATCCATCTTTGCCGGCTCTGTGAAGGTGCATGAGAAAGAGGAAGAGGCAGCTCCCTTGTCAGCTGCATTCTTGCTTTTAGTTGCAGTTTTACAGGTCGGCTAGGTCTGTAACTTATGAGCGAGAGAGAGAGGGAGAGAGAGAGAGAAAGTGTGAGGACAGTGAGTGCACTCTGATGAGGTATGATGACATAGGGAAGAGGTAAGGTCACAGCTCCCTCTGTACATATGTTGCCTTTTTAGGAACTTTCATTGCCTGTACACGAAATACTGTTACACCTTCCCCTCCTGCCCTGCTCACAGCCTCTGTGACAGCTCCTCGCCAAGCCAAGTGCTGACGGCTGGAGGGCAGGGGCAGCAGGACTCACTGCCTTTCACATATGGCACCACAGCATGGGGAGGAGGCCCGTGTGCTGCAGTGGGGCAGGCTGAGACACCAGGCAGCCTGTGAGGGAGGATCAGCTGTGTGTGCCTTGTGCCTGGTGAGCGAGCCCTGAATGCAGGCATGAGGAGACCATGCCCCCACAGTCCCTCTGACGCACAGCAAATCCAGCAGGTACTGAAGGAAGAAAACTCTGGCAGGGCACTACCTTTCTATTGTGGCTGTTCTCACACTGCATAGTCAAACCCCACATTATTCTCAACAAAAGAAAAACTCAATGAAAACAAAGGAATTTATTATTTTAGCCAGTTGTGAGTTACTAATTTCCAGTTGTTCCTCATTCCACTTTTTTTTTTGAGTTGGACTTAGATAATCCTGATGGGTCCCTTCCAACTCAGTATATTCTATGATTTGACTTCCTTTTTTTGTTAGATATATTGTTTGTACATCTTTGTTAACCTCCACCTGGCTCTTTAAATTCTCATTTATTCTCTCTCCCTAGCTCAACCTCCTCCTGGCTCTTTAAATTCTCATTTATTCTCTCTCTCTAGCTCTATTTTGATTTTCAGTTTAGGAATCACAAATATAATACATATGCAGTTTAAAGGTTGCAACTTCCATATTAACAGTACACATGAAAACTCAAAGAAAGAAAATGCCACCATAGTACTGAAACCATATAATTTCCTGGTTGAAAACATAACAATATTATTGTAAACCTGGCACTGATTTAAAAAAGACTTTGGAAAACATAGGATAGACTGTTTGCAGATCAGAGTTCAGACTGTTCTCAATACAATTGCTGTAAATGTAGGGTAGCTCTAACTAAAAATCTGCCAAGTATCAGTGAGGTTTTAGGATGAGTCACCTTGATTCTGTTACTATATTTGCCACAGACTTAATTATGAACTTGGAGATGCCCATTAATAGATTTCACCATGTCCACTGAAGTTAATAATAGTAAACTAAAGGTGAGAATGTTGTGAAGGTGCTTCCTGTGCCACTTTCCTTTGAAAAAGGTTTCGATAAATATACAACATATTTATAAAAGAAACAATTTTATTGGAATGTTATATACATTTCTGTTAATAATAAAGCATTGTGGTAATTAGCTAAGGTGCTGGTTTTATTTGCGGGTTCTTGTGAATTTCTGAAACTACATCTACGAATATGTAATTATAACATAGGAAAGCTGTCACTTTATAACAACAGAAAAGACAAAGTACAGGCAGCAGGAAAGGCTTAATGAAGCCTTCTGTAAACAGTAAGTCAATCATTAGCTAGTCCTAATACATAGTTTCCACGAGATTGCTTTACCAGCGACAGTGTATCTTTGTTACTGAATCACAAGACACTTGTTGCACATGCCGTTGAGATAGTATCTCTTTTTTTAATTCTATTAACCCTCTTTGCTGCCAAATACCTATTTGAAAGCCTTCTGTAACACTAAGGTTGATTCAGATGATCTGCTCCAGCCTGAGACTATTATGTCCTGTTACAGCTTAGATATTTAAACTGGAGAAACTTTTTTATCTTGTGAGAATATGAAGGATCTTGCATTGGAGTAAACTGTTAAAATTTAGTTACTCATTTTAAATCTCAAGTTTGATCATGAAAGGTTCTGTGATGAGCTATGAAATCAGATGAGAAATTCTGCTATTGATTAAGGACTTATAAAACCTGGCTTATATCTTATACCCTAATAATTACATGGCAAGACTAGGTTTTTATTCTTTATGAGAAGAGAGATTCTAATACAGTTTGAGTTCAGATCTGGGTCTTTGTTTCCTTCTCTCCTCCATTCTATGCAGAATTCGGATGGTCACTAGGTATCTCTGTGCCAGTTTTCCACATTTATGAACTAAGACTAGGACTGTTTCCTTATTTTAGGGATAAATATATAAGATTGATACTATCTCAGATAGCAATAGCACTTGTACTAGCTGTGATTATTGTTTGCAGACATTGATAGAAACATTTTTCACATATTCCTTTCCTGTGGATACAAGGAGGGCAATATTTTCTAATATCCTGTTAAATTAATGTAGTTCTGACAAAAGATCAGTCTCCCTTACCTGAAGTTACAGTGAGGTGTATCTTGGCCTCCTGTACTCCACCAGAACAGGGTGGTAGTGATTTCTTCATGCAGGAACAACATATTGGTATTATTCTAAGATCACGTTGCTATTAGATTTTCAATGAGATCGGGATTGCAAACATGCTAGCAATTGGTGTCAGAAGTCTCCAAAGTAAATTTAATAAAATACAATTTCCTGCTCAGTCATGTCAACAAGGGCTTCTTGGTGTATGTACGTTCAGAACAATGCCATCATCAGAAAAACAAATAGAGATTTAACTTTATTCCTAATTAAGTAAACAAAGGTCTAGTTATGAGGGAAGGCTGAGATGGGCTATTAATATATAGTGCTATATTTTGCTTTGTATTTCACTTGCAATCCATGTAATTATGCTGCCTGCTGTCTCACAACAACTCCATGATGCTTTATTCTTATGCATAATACAGCATCACTCAAACACAGTCTAATATTGACATGTATAATCAGCAGCTGTGGAGAGCCCAGCACTGCTCCCATTGAAGTCAAAGGCAAATTCCATTACGTGAATGGGAGCAAGAACACATTGTTCCAAATGCATTAATTTGGATTTATGCCCTGAATAAACATCAGTTGTAAATTTCTTCGATAAAAGCCGATGCAGATGTAAGAGTCCATGTACACACCAAGCTCTATGCTTTTCTGATGCTTATATGAAATCACACTCAAGGAAGACTGTTTAATTGACTATTGTGCTGTCTGTTTTGGCTCCAAAGAAAACACCATGGGATCTTTAAAATGGCTGTGCATTCCTAATCATGAATTCCTCTAATCACAATCCAAAAATACTTATGTCAATTTTGCTAAAATTGTGCTTATTTTGCCCACAAAGTCAGTATGAAGAGAGGTTGTTTCTTACAGGACTTCTGAATACTGTGGGGTTGTAGATGTGTACAAACTTGCACATACACCTGTAGGGCTGCTCTGCCTGATTCCTGTGAGCTTTGAAGTAATAGGGTGCTTTAAAAATATGCAAATCTTTGCAGTTAAGGGAGAACAATATAAGAACAATATCTGATTCAGCTTTAACTCTTTATGAACACCTACAGGAAATTGTTACCAATGCAAAAACTTGTAAAAGCAGAACACACATCTCCAGCAAATTATCAGCCTGACTTAGTATGAGATGCATATATTTGCATGCCTTCATTTGCCATCTGCTACTCATCTACAGAATTTTGTACTTCAATCTGGTGCTGTTCATTTCCCATAAAGCAGTTACATTCAACCTTGTCCTACTGAAAATAACGTATCCTTCTTCGTAGCTCTGTTTTTCAGTCATTATGTGACATATTGTGAGGACACAACTCAGGTTGTTCGAGAAAAATGGTACAAATTCAGGTGTTCTATTGTATGTGAAACTCTCCAACCTATCTGCAAGAGTTTTTTGTTCCACCAGCATGACTCCAATGCACAGTGGGCTATTCCACTGAGGTGAAAAATGGAATTTCTACTTTAATAACTTTTTCTTTCTCATTGATATTTTAATGTCATCTTCTTGGTTTTGACTTAATAACCTGTCTTTGGACTCTGCTGAATAGACTTGTGGTTTCTCAAAGTAAATGTGTCAGCAAGGTTTCAAATCATGGTTGCAATGTGACTGTAGTGTGACAAATTACACCGCAGATGTTGAGCAGTGTGGACAGTAATGGACCTGATGGCGGTGTGCCCTCCACTGGAGCTTCACAAGGGCTTGATAAACCCGGGGAAATGGCTGTTGTGTGGTTTGGCAGGATGTTATTGGGCACATTTGGACTCACAATATACCTTGTTTGCTAAATATCTGGATCAAACTTTCTGTTTCTATTCTTATGGCAGGATGGTAGGACAATAATACGATGTAGTTCAAATAATTCCAAATAGCCATTTGGATAAAAACTGTGATCTGTGTGATCCACATTCTGTTCAGAACCTGCAATACATAAAGGAGGACAGTTTTTCACAGTTTCATCGTAATTCAGCATGTGTTTGATCCACATTGGCTCTTTCAGGCTATATTGACCATGGATCTGCTGAAGTCAAATCACAGTTCTATTATTGAACCTACACAGTCTCTATGCTGTGAAAGAGTAGCTTATTACTCCTTCATTTTTCTTGTACATATGGAGTTCTTATGAACAGAGTGCCCACAGCCTAAGCAACCTTTTTATATATGTATTGCCCTCTTAAAACAAATACAGCCGTAAACCTTTGTATGTAGAGTTCTGTAGATATATGATATACACCTACTAATATTTCAGAAATAAATATCAGGTGTTGCCTCAGTTTACCTGTTTTATAATGTTGTATCTGACTTACACAGTTGAATCAATGAATAAAAGCAATGGCAGACATAAGGTGCTTCTAAGGAACAACTAATTGAGAGACTTGGAGCTAAGGATTTAAGCCCTTTAATGTCTTTTTTATAAATCGGAACTTAACAAAGGGAATATTCAATCACAGTAAGATAAGAGGCCCTGAAAAGGAGTGGGGTTATTAGCAGTTGCAAGGAATAAGTGAGACAGATCCTGTCTGCAGCAAGCATGTAACCACATAGAAGGTGAAGGGTGTTGTGTTGAGAAGAGTTTTCAAGGAAAGGTTGCCACACTGATGAACAATGAAAGACTGGAGGTGACTTCCCAGACAGGTCATTGAGTTACAGATGTTTTGCCATCACAAACTTACTATGTGCCAATTAATAAGTAATTAATTTTCACTGGCCTTATCAGAAAAATTATACCTGTTTGTAAACTGCCAATATATACTTGTTCTTTGCCAATGCTGCTCTCTGGCCTTTCTTTGGCATTTCCCCAGTGTTATTTCTAGATGTCAAGTGTGTCTGTGGCAGCATTCAGATTAAGTCTACTGAGCTCTTTATGTCTCCTGTGGTAAGATATGCACACCCCTTCTCTGTATGATTCTGAGGAGAAGGGCAAGCAAAAACTGTAACAGCTCTTCCTGTGGAGTTGAGTATTTTATGAAAAATACCGTGTAATGGTTCTCTGTGTCCACCAGGGAGTTATGAAGTAGTCCGTTTTTGTACTGGAGTCTGTTGCTTAAGGTAGAACTAATTATTCCCAATTTCCTTGAGGTTTTACTCATCCTGTGGCAAAACACACAGACTGTCCTTTTTGCTGCTTGCTTACCGTTATCTCCTGCTTCTAATGGTAAAATAATAAATAGGCTGAGATTTCTTATTGACTCTTGGGCATGAATGGCATAACACTGGGCTTTCAAAAGCAAAGGTTACGCCCATTGCCTTATTTGTGTGAACGTTTAAATGACAGGACAGTGACCTGTGGCAAAACCTTTTACATTCCTAGAGTGCATCTGGGGGCTTCTCCCTCAACATGAGCATAATTAAGGTTGGCAGAGGTAAGAGTCCTACAACAAAGGCAAGGGGCATTTCAATATGAATCTTTAATGCATACAAAGTTGCTGTTTCTGTCACACTAAGGAGAAGCATTGCAAGATATCTTTACTGGCAAAGGCAGCACATTTGTTCTAAGCACCATCCTGTTTTACAGCAAAATACCTTGGTAAACTACTGTTTCTTAACACTACTTATCATCTTCAGTCTCCATTTCATGTAGGATTAGACTGAGTACACTTTAAAAAAATTCTTATCAACAGTTAATAAGGCAAATATGTCCTTAATTGTGGATTACAGATTTTTTATCCCATGCTACTGATGTTCTTGAAATTGTTACAGAGATGGGTGTGAGCCCAGCTTTTATTACTGCCACAGTAACAGGTTCCATCTTGCTCCAGTTAGCTGTCTTTATGCATCTAGTGGTCTGTCTCTCTTTTGAAGTAGTGTGAAACACTGAATGAGTTTTTAAGAAGCCTTTTCTTCAAGTATATGTTTTGGTTTCTTCTGTTCCAACCTATTCCAATTTCCATCTGAAAGACATTATCCAACTGCCTTGTCCAGCAGTTTCATCAATTTTCACTTTGAGATAGAGCCTAATATTTTTTTAAAACCTTGGATTGATTGTAAGCATGACCATTAAAACCAATTCCACCAGTCTTCGTCCCTTCATTTCATAACATGGAGGTTTAGCAAATATTGTATCAGTTTTAGCTAATTCTTCTCCTAGAAAGCTCTGTAGAATGCTATTCCCAGTAGAGGTTTTAGAAACACCAGGTTTTCTGTAACTTTTCTTTTACCAGTTTTCACAACTTTTCCTGCTTTGAAATATAGATGCAGTAAACCTAGAATTAAACTCCATTTGAAAGTGAGTTTTGTTATGTATTGTAAGATTCAAGTTCTGTCCTGTCTCCTGAACTTAATGGATGCCCTTGCAGAATGTGCATTTACTTCTCTTGTCTGATCTGTATCTTGTTTTGCTGTGTGATGCTGTTGCACCTACCTGGCAGCTTTACCAAGTCTCTCCCATGACTCAGCAATTATTAATGCATTTTTGAGGCCCAAATCAATGTCTGGAGTTGCTTCAGCTTGTTTTCCCACACTAACATGTATTTTGAAAGGAGGAATAGCAACATTTCAAAGGCCTGTACTAGACTGTTTTTTCCTCCAGTTTAGATAACACACGTTACCAGGAGCTCCGTGGAGTGGTCCTGTTTTGCCTTTAAACAAATAGAGATTACTGGGTTTCGAACCCAGTGAGATCCCAGTACCTGTGAATGTCACTGCTATCTCCCTTGATACGCCACATTTCTCAGAGTCTAGTTCTGTTAGCATCTGTGCTGTGCACCATTCAAAAGAGCCTGTGTTACTCCTGCTGCAGTTTCTGCCCCTTGCTTTGGTGTGATGAATTGCTAAACTCATAATGTCCCATCAGACTCTTAATCCAGCTGCATGCTGGAAAAATAAGGTACTTTCTGTTTGATTCTGCTGTGGCAGCAGAAGAGCTTTGCAATCACTGATGGCTTTGTGGACAGGTGATCCTGAAAAGTCATTCAATCTCAGCACTATTTTGTGTGCTGGTTTATAGAAATTGCCAGCTATAGAGTAGCTCCATTAGTCTCAGAAAATCAATAAATTATGTCATTAGCTACTAGAACTTCACACACTCCTTGTGTGGGTGGAGTAGTAGATTTCTTTTGCAAGCATTCAGCCTTTTGAAACTTTTTAACCTCCCAGATAAGTGGTTTTCTCACATTGCAGCATCTGCAATGTGATAAAGTCTTTTTAGTTTTATTCAGCTGGTTTCTTCTTTTTCCTCACTTCCAGTTGAGGATTCCAGCCTCAGTTCAGCTGGCAGAACTCACTCCACAAATAATAACCATTTGTTAAGACTGGACACCATCAAAGCATTCATACTACACAGTTTTGCAACAATTGTGATCATTGTAGCAATATTTGATGACAGTGGGAGCCCGGACTTAACCTGTGAGATTCCTTCCCCGTACTGTAACACTCCTATTACAAGTCACACAAGCAAAAGACCAAATGACAAAGAAAAGGGAAAGCTAAATCGTGACATAGAGACATGAAACAGCACAAGAAGGAGTTCTTTGTGAACCTTAACTCCACTGTCCAGTGACTCATTGTACCTCAAACTCATACTGCACTACAAAACTTAATTACAACAGAGCTCAGATCTTCATAGCTATGTAAAAACCTGTGCAGACCAGTAAATATCTTTTTTGTTAAAAATTAAAGATAAAAAGGCTGGATTCTCTTTCAAAAGTAACCTATTTTCAGTTATTTCCTTCTAAAGTCATGTATGTATAGTTATTACTAGCTCAGCTTTAACAGGGAGGAGAACTATCCCTAATTACTCCCGGACATTCCTTTCCTTGATATTCATCCCAGTAGTGTGAACATTTTTGTTCATTGTTTCCCTTCTTTCTTTCCTGTATCTTAGACCAAAACAAGATTTGAAGATGTTTCCCACAGTCCCACACGGCAGAGAAGAAGACAAGAAGAAGCTGAGGGCAGCTGGGTTGGTTTGCATTAATCCTCACCACTGTGTTGATCATGCATTCTCTCTCATGAGCTCACCTAGAATGAAGAGGTTTGACCTACTGGATTCTTCATGATCTCTTTAGTCCCTTATGTCTACTTTTCACCATTCTGCTGGAAAATACAGGCTGTATGGCTGTAGGGATCTGCCTAGCAGAGGATTTCCCCTCTGTAGTGCAAGCTGTGGATAGTATATATGTGTGAATAGCCTGCAAGGCTCATTGTTAAGAAGGTATGAGGAACAAAATTATTGAGATCGGGCTCAGTAACCTGCTTTCCATTTATGAGTTCTGTACTAATCATAACTCAATCTGAATTATATAACAGTTAAGCAACATTTGTTCAACAAACAAAGAAAAATAACAACAATAACAAAAGCTTAACCAAGGTTCGTATTTGCTTTTGAGATACAAATTGATAAAATTGACAGAAATATCAGTTTCATTAGGCCTTTCGGTTAAAGTGGTGGCCCTTTGCTGAAGGAATATGACAAATGATACTTTAAGAGAAAAGGGCTATAGATGAGAATGCTTACACTGTAAATGTTGTAGTTTTCCCTCTTTATTTAATGAAACAACTGTAATCACAGAGAGGAAAGCAGACAAATGTTTCACACATATGGCAAGCTTCAGCAGTCAAACAAACAATTCCCCCAACACAATGAACACAATCTTTCCAGCTCTAGGCCTTTGCCACAAAGCTAATGGCTCTACTGTTCCGGAAAGCAATCACAAGCCCCATGCCTTTCCCTGCAGGTGCAGCTTTCCTGGGCAACCCAACCACAAACTCTGTATTTTTGCATTCCCTTGTGCAGAAGGAAGCTTCAATCCTGCAATCAGAAAATCTTATGACCAGAAGTCATTATGGTGAATTTTCTGAAGTAATGCAAAGGCACACAGGTAATAACTTTCCATGATTTTAAAGCCTTTTCGTAGGGGCTGCTAAATTCTCAGAAAGAGTAACTAATAACTGAAGACAGATTACTGCTTCTCCCCCCTCCCCCTATTTTTTCCTATTGAAGTTTTTATGAAATAGAAATAGTTTTTTAGTTATAAATAAATCTTGGATGAAAACAGAGCAAGTGAAAGCACTCCTGTTTCTCTTTTTGGCAGGTAACTTGGCAAAGTATGGGACAGGTGGCTTCAGAAAGTAAAATACTCCGTACCTCTGCAAGTGCTTGGTGATCCATTAAGATAACAGCTGTCCCACTCTCAGTCATAATGAGATGGCAATTACTACAGCTTCAGTTATCGCTACAGATAAGCGGACAGCCTTTAGAACATCTTGGATCCTGGCTCTTTTGCTCTTGTTTACCAGAAGCCACACATGGCCCTAGGCAATCCACATAGCAAGCATGTACATCCAGTACAACCAGAAAGAGGAAGGATGTTCACCAACCTCAACAGTTGCTCAGATTTTAAGAAATGCGGGTTCAGTTCTTGTGCTCCCACAAACATCCCACGGGATTATACGAATCATTTAGTTTGTTTGGTCCAGATACTTAAAAAGACTTTGTCTTTCTCTAATGCCTAAAACCTTCATGAGCTCGTCCTCTGAAGAAGAATACAATATAAAGAGCTACGTACCAAAGTATCACAGGGATTAAGTATACAGTAAGTGTTACTGAAAAAGCCATTCCTTTCTTCTAATACTAGGAGACACAGACACTTTCTTTTACATGACTTCAGTGTTTGGAGACCTCGTATAGGAGTGAGAAGTATGATTTAAATTCTTCCTTCAAACTTACTGTTTGAACCCTAGATTTCTGCCCACTGCCTGAGACTGTCCCAGTCCCTACTTTCCAATATATAGGGGAGTAGGAAGGGAAGTACAAATGGATCAGAATGGGACAGGAAGAAGAAAGTATTCCTCCTACAGAATAAGGTGTAGTACTTTGTACTGACAGAATTTAAAGATCAAAGAAGCAGGAGGGCAAGTAAGCTGCTTCTCAGTTGGGTAGCATGCCTGGATTCCAGCTATTGCCTTAATCAACTCTTCAAGGACAATTTTTTTTTTTAATTTAAAATAATTTTATCTCTTTTTCTGGGTGAATACTTGTTTCTTGTTTGCAAAATGGAGTTGCTTCAAACAAAGGAGTTAAGAGCACTGCTGCATCAGTATAACCCAAGACTTAAGGTCCTCATGCATGGGGAAAGGACAGGGCAAAGAGAGGAAAGGAGAACTTTGATTCTGCATAAGTAGAGTGAGGCACAGAATCCAGGCACTTTTTTACTGAGTACCATAACCATCTAGAGCATGTATTCCAGAGATATTGCTCAATGGATACATTTGATGAAATCATAATTTTTAGACTGTAGTCTGCTCAAGTAGACCTTATGCTATGTCAAGGAGTACAACCTTCACCCCATGTCATGTATGTCCCCCTGATGTTGAATCACTCCCTGGCTCCTGTACAGTGATGTGGTCTGGCTTCAGTTCTTCAGTCTGGAAAGGTTCATGCTCTTGCTGTCATGGATGCAAGAAAATAGATGGGCTTCTAGGGAGACATCAAACAATGAAAAGTGTAACACTAAGTCAGTTTTTATTGCCTTGGTATATCTGGTTGTGCCTGCTTTGGTTGCTAGGATGTGTTGAGAACTGCAATCCTAAAGCCCCACAGCTGCTGTTACCAACTCATGATACAGTTCACTGTGGAAGCTTATCCAGAGGGGCCTATCTGTGCTGCACACTCTGTATGGAGTAAAAGCAGATTAGCCAAGACTATGGAAAAGGTCGAGCTAGTTAGCAGATGTGGAACTCCATGCTACTGTGTCTTATTCAGAAGCAGCCCAGGTATTCACAGGTAACAGAGTTGTGCTGAGCAGACACTTGAGTACAGGAATGGGTAGCATTTTTCAAGAAAATGCACTTTGCAAAAGTTGCTAACAAAAATAATTTTCTAGTCAGTCAGAACTGATGCCATTGACTCCCTGTGCCTTGATTATACTTAAAATATTGCTGACTACTGTTGTGCTGATACAAGTAATGCAAATTCATGCACTTTCTGACAGTGAAAAACACAGAAAACAAAGGCTCCAGGGCCAAACAGTCTATTGTAAGAGGAAATGTTTTCAAAACAAAAAGTGATTGGGTCATGCATAAACTTTGAGATAGCAGCTATTCTAGCAGCTGAGTAGTCTGTCAGGAGAGAGAGGTCAGTTCACTTCCTTGACCCAGAGTACTTCTTTCTTTTATTAATTGGCTGCTTTGACTTGCTGGGTTTTGTCTCTAGGTTTTGTTTACTTCTTTTTTTTTTTTTTTTTTTTTTTTTTTTTTTTTTTGGTAAGAAAAGAAAGATGTATGGCAGAGGCCTCTGGGATCTCTATTGACAGTGTCTGATTTTTCAGTAACCTTGGCACATACCATATGAATGGGCTAGGGAATAAACCCCCATCGAGGCACAGGTCAACATCATTGCAACAATCCATCTAGCTTTACACTGACTTTCAATACATAGGAAATTTTCAAGCAAGCAAAGCAAGCAAAGGTCTCATGGGAGGTAGGACATCAAGGCATGGAATCCAGTTTTAGAGACTTCCCCGTTTGAAGCCTAAATCATAGAAATGACAACATTCCTGAGACAACAAGAACACGTCTCTCACTCTGAGCTGCTCACCATAAGTCTTTAAACAAAACATAACAAGTCATATGAACATGCCTGACACAAGCACAGCCAAGACTAATGTTATGGTACAGTATGCTACACTTGATTAAACAAAATGTTTTGGTACTCATATTTGACAAGCTTTTGCATAAAGCAATTGCATTAAGCTATGCATCTGAGCCAGGAAACTTTAATTTTTTTCCCAAGGCTGAAGTTTCTTTATTGTTTGTTTGTTTTTGTGGGTTTTGCTTGTTTTTTGTTTCTTTGTTTGCTTTGTGATGTTTGTTTGGTTGGTTTTTGTTTGGTTGGTTTTTCTCTCCTTTCCCTTTCTTGTTTCTCTGTCAAGAAGCAGCTCATGCCATCATTGTACATGAATGTACATGGCATGTCCAGGCCGTCTTGCTGAACCTGCAAGAGGATGCAACAATCAAGGAAGACTTCACTGGAGGGGTGCAAGGACAGTGCTGAGGCCCAATGGAGAGCTTAAGACTGACCGAACTGTTTTTGCAGTGTGCCTCAGGTGCTTTGAGCATGTGTTGAGAGCACTGAAAGGACTGAGAGTCTCTGAAGTGGATTAGCCAGGTTCAGGTAAGCTCACTAGCCTGGCTTCAGTGTCTGTTCACTGGGAAGCATGTTCAGAGTGAGCAAGAGGAAGTGGAATAAGCATAGGTAAGAAGTGTGGTCTGAGCCAGGAACGACAGTCTGGAGGAGATGGATGCTGTTGGAGGAGATGGCTGAGCATAGGGAGGCAATAACAGAGATCTGGCTCATACAGGAACAGAACACTGCTGGTCTTTTTCACATAACCTTCATGTAGAGGAAGGTTGATAACCACTGTAGCAAACTGGATGATAACTCCCCCCACTCACAATTTTCTAGCAGACAAACTATAGTAAAGGCAGTGGCCATTTGGAGGGATGGGGCAACTACAGGTGCTGCAACTTTTAGACACAGAACTGTCCAAAGAGATGGTATCAGTAGGTGTGTCTTGATAGGACATTCTATGTATGACTGGCTGAAGTGAGCATGATTCTATGAGCGGGATCATCAGCTGTCACAGGAATTCTACCATGGAACTGCTGATGAGTTCAGCTTCCCAGGAGGGGTATGAAGCTTGATTAGCAGAAGCAAGGATCAAGACTTTCATTTGATTGAGTCACAAATGTTTTCATGTTTTAAATTTTCCTAATTTTTTAAGAACTTCATTCTGAAGTACAAAAATAACTGAAAAAATACTCTATGAGTTCAAGCTCCCTATAAATCTTTGGACTGTCACATGCTATTGCCTGTACATCGTGATCAAACAGTGAGAAAGGCAGGGAGTGCAAGATCAAAGCAACCAGGAAACTTCCAGCATGGCTGGACTGGTAAAAACATCTGCTTATCATCATGTTTGTATAATCACTCCTGTCATGGCTGTCAGACAACTGATACCTGTGTCATTCTGAACACCGCAGTTCACAAGCAGCAGCTTGGGTGCTGTAGTTTCAAGAAGGAACACGTACCAGGACCAAAAGGCAGTTAATTGCAAGTGAGAGCCAAGACTCTGCTCTTCATACTGCTCTTCAAATGAATTTTTTAAATTATGTATTTTAAAAATTATTCCTGCCATATCTTAATCAAGATAAGTTTTATTTTAACTAATGTCTTCTATAGGCCTAATTTATTATTTTGGGTTTTATTACCAAGAAGTTGTTCAAAACTACCTTTCCTTTGCATCTTTAAAAAGCAGCATGATTTATGTTTTAACACTTCTGTAAATGTAAGCTTCTGATGCCCTGAGATCAGTGTAGCATTTAAAATACAGACACTTTATCAAAAAGTTTTCAGGCACGTTGAATTAGAGCAGTGTCTTGAAAAGAAGAAAACTTGGCTCATTTGTAGACAGTGAAGGCAGGGATAAAATAGTTAAACTTCCCACTGAGTTGTTTTTATTGCTGGAAATATACTTGCTGTCCCTGAATAACAATTTGGGACTTCAAGCGGTGCATAGAAAATTAAGCATTTAAGAGTAATCTTGCTTTCTGAAACAGATATTCTCTCAGCATGAGCAACCTATGAAGTTTGCATAGGCAATATGAGTTGTAATTCATGCAATAAAAGTTCTCAGAAGAATTCCCTTGCATCACTGAACTTGAGGAATTTTTTACTTCAACCTGGCATGTCCTTGTGTAGCCAAAATCCATGCTGAGGTCTCACCTTGACTGCTGCACTGTGCCATTATTAAAGTTCATCACAACTATGCTGCACCTTGGCCACGGCTTTCTGGTGTAAGCATTGTGAAAAGGGTAATCACTGCCCAAAAAGAAACTCTGGAGAACAGATGATAATCATCCTTTCAGCAGCTTTTCTTATTTTCCCTTTCTCCCTTCACTTCCTGGTAAGGATTCATCAGCAGTTGTTACAAACCCCTGTTGCTGGAGGCCACTGAGAGCCTGGACATAGGATTCAGCCTGCTGCCCAGTGCTGAATCGGTATCTGTGCAAGTTTGACTTTGTTTTCACTGGTGCTGGGGGTGAAAGGCACATGTAGAATGCACAACAGAATTAAGAAAAGGATAAACCCTCTATTCTTATGCTTCACAGTGTTTGGCATTTGAAATCAAGAGTTAATGTTAAATTCTGTCTTATCAATTATGGACGCAAAGATTCCTCTTACTTAAGCAGTGATAATTCAATTACCTTTGATAATATCAAAGGCCAGTGGTCAACAACTTGTGACACAGGAGCCTATTTTGAATGGCCCACAGGGCAGTTTGGGACAGTGTTGAGAAATTCTGCAATTTGAAAATTCATCTATGGAAGGAAAAAGGTTCTAGTTTCTTCTGAATCCAGTAAAATAATTTGAATTTTGAGGACACAGACAGTCCCTGCCCTTCAGAGGCAAGGTAATCCCAATTGGTTGATTAGTATGATCTTGCTCCTCTGTGAGACAGCATCCCTCTGCTCCCACTGATCTACTTATCTGGTAAATGCTGCCCTTAACCTCTAAACTGAGAAAGAAAATACAGCTTGGCATGTACTCTTGAAGAAGTTGCTTCTCCAGCTTTAGAGTTCAATCATCTTTGAGGATGATCCATTTATTTGGGCTCAAACATAGTTTTTAATTGAAGATGTTAAAGCTCTGGACTGAAAGTGCTTTTAAAATTTGCTATATCTCCTATGAATCACATCATATCCTGAGATCTCTGTTGTATCAAGTTGCCTTTTTACAGCTCTAGGCAAAAAACTTACAGGCAAAGCATTTTTTAAAAGGCTGAATGAAAGAAAGGAAACACAAAGAGATTTGTCTGGCTCACAGCCAGGCCAAGGTTGGTATCTGGAGAATATTCTAAAATACAAACCACAAAATCTGGAGACTTGCCATGTCATCAGTTATTTTTAGCAGAGTGAAGAAGAACCAAGTCAGTTTTAAGAAACATGTAAGATAAAGATGCAGCCTTAAAATTAACTTTGGTTTAGGTGTCTTCCTTGAATTATTGGTATTGAACACTGTGATTTGCATTTTACATAGTCCTTGTAGATGTCTGCTGTTCTGTACAGAAATTCAAAATACACCATGTTTTTCTATAATAAAAGAAGTAAGATTGAATAAACAACTATGTAGTTAAAATTTAATATGAAAAATAATAGAATAATTTGGAAAAAATACAGTTGTACACATTTTTAAAGGCCTTGTTTTTCTATACCTCAAGTGTCAGCTCACCTGATACTTTCCTAAAATGTTGAGGGGTGATATCCAAAGACCTACTCATTCAACTTACGCCTTGCTAGGTTGTTATACAGAAAGTATTTTTGGACTCTAGCCCTAGTTCAGAAGATGCCTATTATTGTCAGGTGCTATAATTCTTTATCTTGTACATGCTTTAGACTTTAATTGATCTCAAATTGTGATAACAATCATGAAGATACTGATATGCTTATGTGAACACTCTAAGACCATGAAATAGCATTCTAAAAGGCAGTTTTGCAGTGAGACACAAAATCAAACCTACTGATGTGGGAGGCAAATAGCGATGACAGTAGCAGCCACACAGTTATGTCAATTTATGGTTAGAGGGGAATCACAGTCTGTTACTTGGTTCTAGAGCTCTAGCCCATGACTTCCCTTGCTTCATCGCACTGCAGCCAATGTATTCTTAAAATAGTTATTCCCAACTTAAATTTAGTGTAGTCAGTTTGCTGACTACAAAAATCCCTGCTGCTACACAGTTCTAATCTGATTGCAAACTGACTTGCTTCTGACAAGTCGTACCACACTGTCCAGGATGTTGCCTTTTACCAAAATACATTCTTCTCCTTTAAAACAAAGTAAATTTAAACTGGTGAAGGACCAAAATTCATCCCAGGCAAAAGAGATGTTCTGTAAAAGCAAGTAAACATTTCTGACACAAACAGAGACTCGTGACAGCTGAATCTCACACATGACTGAGTGTGGCCACCATGTTAGTGGAAGGACTGGGTAGTTGCTCCTGCACTCATGGCTGGATGCATTTGTTAGTGAGTACTCGTGGGAAAAAGGGGGGAGGGGAACACGGATGTCCAGTCTTCTCAGTTGTTTGGAAATTAAAACTACTTACAACTCCAGTACTCAACAAATACGTTCCAGTATACGTGCAGGTGACCGACAGGCTCTACAGCTGCATCAGGGGCCACATCCTCCTCTCTTTTCCTCATGCAAAATGAGAATAACTCAATTGCAATTCATCTTGCTGAAGAAGGGAGAAGAGCCAGACCTGAGGTTTTGTTTTCTCTTATTTTTAATTAAGCTTTTCTAGTAAGTTATCACTTGCATGCAATGCAAGATGTCCCCTTGCAGAAACCTTAAGTTCTGTTGGCAGAAATGTTCCAGTTTAATTAAGCCACTAAAAGAGATTGACATTTTAATGTAGAAGGAGGGTTACTTTCAGGGATAGCTGCAGCAGAAATAGCTTCCTCCAGCAGAAATGAAACAGCTGGGAGAAAAGAATCCAGCGGCTGTACACAGTGCAAATGATAATTAAATAGAACTGCAAAGGAAAAATAAAGAACAGATCAGAGAACAGGGAGATGAAGACCTAGAAAACAGAGTATAAGTAACAGTGTTAGAGAAAATGACTTCTTGTGCAGTAGTAATGAAGATGCTAGACTATTTTTCTGACAATACTTTCCTGTGCAAAGAAGTAGTGATCATTGTGGGAAATTATGATTTAGAAACTGGAAGGTGAAAAGGCCTAACTTAAAATGCAGCCCACCTCATTAAAAAGTGTGAAAACTTAAAAAGAAACTACTTTTAAAGATTGAATTGTAGATTCACAGGATGAAGGAGCTATGTATGAGGAAAAGTTCAGAAGAAATGAAAAAAAGAGTTAACATCCAAAGCATATCTTATGGTTCTGAAAGAAGTTCTTCAGACTGAAAGCATGAGAAACCTCAGACAAATTGGTGAAAGACTTCTAGTGCTAAACATTAGGTTTCTGCAATTTGCAGTGAATGACCATATGTGTATAATAAAAATCATCTTGAATAAGAGAAAGAAGGTCAAGCTGAAGAAATAAAGAAGCAAAAAATATTGAAAGGACAAAAGGAAAAAGCATCTCTTCAAATTAATGTAAGAAAGGATGCATGAAAAAGAAGCTTGTCAGAGTGGAAAGGGACTGGAGAGCATAATGGAAAAACCTGACAGTTCAGATACAGAGCTGGTAATGAGGCAGTTCCTGGGTGTCTTTGCCCTGCTTCGGGGATGTAGGGAGGTCAAACTCCACTCAGGTTAGTCGAGGATCAAAGACTACTGAAAGCTGCATAAAGCCAGGTTTTCTTTCTGACATGGTTTGGGACGCCTATGAGCTAGTTCTGTGTCTGCAACTGGAGTTCAAGGAAGAGAAATGGAATGAAAAGACTGAGAAGGAGGAAGAGGATTAACAGGGGAAATAGAGTTATTTTTAGTTTCCCCTCCCAGTACAGTGTCAAAGTGATGAAATGTAATTAATATTGATCCAGAAAGTGCCTGTAGCAGCTTCTTTGAATCTATATGCCACTTGCACAGCTGCTGTTGGTTTTCCAGAAGCACAGAGATGCACTGAGCACCACAAACCGTGCAGAAGAGAAAAGGTACCACTGGGCATTACGCTGATGGAGGAGTTAAAAAATAGAGGCAATGGTTTTAGCAAGTGTGTATAAATAGGTGCCTATCACAGCAATGCTTAAATGATTTGGAATTGGGGAAGACAGTCATTAAGCTGGTGGAGCACTCACACATATGGCAATGTTTGGAGCACTTCTGTGTACAGGATATATCATAACTATTCAAAGTTGTGACAGTTCATAGTGAAGTTCATCATCTGTGTCACCTACATGTACCCTCATACAAAACCCCCTGGAAAACCTGTATCACAGAAAGCTTGAGGAAAGGAAGAGCAGATCATTCAGGCTGTCAAAGTGTCATTGTTGATATATTTCTGCTAATCCATTTTCCTGACAAAGTTGCCACTTTTCCTCCAGTAAGACACTGCATGTCACTGTCTCCCAGCCCATCTCTCCTATCAAATTGGCTTTTCTTGCTCTGGTTGTTTTGTGTTTCACTTGCGTATGCAGGTTTTAATCCTTCCATCTGATTAGTTAGGAGAAAAACAGTCTTAATCTGATAACAACAGGATAATGTAGCACTGCAAAGATAGGATGATTAAATTATTGAATAATTTTTATTTATTTACTTACTTATTTACGTGCTTTCCAGCAGAATGCAGTGGTTTGTTGGTTTTTTTTTTGCAAGAAAATAAGTTGTCCTAAGAAAAGGTATCTCTGACTTCATGTCAGCAACATGTTTTTATGCTGGTGTTTTTAAGAGACTTAGCCTATCCTTGGATTGTCTGTTCTTGGCTCAATTTGCTCTGCATGGGAAATTTTGTACATTCAGAAAAACAAAACCCAGGCAAAGGTTCCCTTAAAGTAGTTGCCCTCCAAAAAAATTTCCTTGAAATTATTTCCACAGTGACCTGGCTGAAATAACTTGTAGATTTTAAAGCTTAAATTGGCAACATCAGATACTTGTGTTAAAGAGAAGTGATTTATGCAGGACTCACCACTTCAGTTATTGGTCTCCATCTCAAACAGATTAGCTGGGAATTTGGAAAGCTATTTCTTTTAATTGTCTAAGTAAGCTTATTAGACATCTTGTAAGATATGAGAATTGTTGTTTCATAGAACTTCCCTTTGTGCTGAGATCTGTAGCCCTACTTGTTCACATCAGCAGGCACACACCTAGCACATTCAGGATAAGGAAAGGAACATCTGGAATATACGACAGCAGTGTGCCTCCAGTCTGCCTGTTAAGTACATGAAAACCCTCCAGAGGTCCTGTCTAGGAACTTCTCTTTTGATATCCCTCCTAGCTGGTGACTCCAGGCAACCACCCACAGATGTCTAATGACAGAGGCTCCCGTGGGGTGGGGATGCTGTGGGAAACACAGGCAGAGATGGGCAGCTTGTCCAGCACAAGGCATGCCAGAGGCAGAATTCAAAGCACACAGTCAGCAGCTGGACTATCTCAGATGCAGGTCAAGGCCACTGCCACTGACCTCAGTCAGACTTAATTTGCAGAGGCCTTTCAAACATCTTTAGCTGCTTCTGTTGGCAATATTTAGGCCTTTTATATGAAGATGAATATATTAAATATGATACAAAATAAATATATATTTTACCTTATTTTGCTGAGTCAGGTTGGAGGCTTACACCAAGAAAAAACTGAAATCACTGTGGCAATCCTCATGAAGAGGTAAAATTATGTTGTATGTAAAAACCCACAGACAGGCACACACAGAAAACGAATTATAAAAGAACAGCATCAACTAAAACAAGTCAGAATACAAATGACCCCTTGTCGTAATAAGTTGTCGTATCCAAGAATTAGAAAATGGTTTGGGTTGGAAGGGACCTCTGAAGATCATCTAGTCCAACCCTCCTGTCATGTGCAGGGACATCTTTCCCTAGATAAGGTTGTTCAAAGCCCCATCCAACCTGACCTGGAACACTCCAAGTAGTTAAGCTGCATTACCTTGTAGCTGACATAGACTTCACACAGGGGCTGGGGCAACGTTGACTTCTGGTCAAACCAGCCCATGGCATCTCCACCAGGCTTGTGTTTTCTGTGCTAAGGTGCTTTGGTTTTGAGATACTGGAGCCACCTGAAGATCACCCAGTCTGTTCTTGACTGGATCCCATGCATCCATGCCAGGCAATATATTCTGCATGGCAACAGCCTTCTTCCTAATGATTTGATAGTACTAAGCAAGCTTGACTCAGAGCACTGAATATAACATATGAAAGTCTTTGCTGAAGTTGGATAAATAGATAAACAGATTGATTGATTTTAGAAAAGTCCACTACAGCCTGACATAATTATTTTGCCATTTTTGGACATTGCTATGTGAATCCTGTGAACGCTGAAAGGGGAATTAATCCGATCACTTTTCTGAGGAAGAAGAGTCTCCTAAGAAAAAAATTAACATAATAATTAAAATGAGAAATGAGCTCAGAACATTTTTTTTTCTCATAAAATTGGAATGGGAAATACAATTAAAGTCTCTAATCAATGAACACTTCTGGCAGTACAAAATATGGAAGAACATTATTTTTCACAGGCATTGGGATTTTAGCTACCATCAATTATTAGGAATATCTAAAAGACAAGAAGATTTTAAAAGTTGAGGTTTCAGAAATAGGTGATGTAAAAGACTACATCTACCACAAATCAAAACCACAGGGTGAGAGATATGAACTGTCATTGAATTTGCACAGCAGAACTTCAATGCAGTACTCCTTTTTAGAAGCTTCTAATAATTGATTCCACTGTAACCTTTTGTTAACAAGGACTTAAGTTGTGCCCCTTGCATAATTTTAGGTAGAATATACAAGCAGTACAGGCTTATATTAGTCAATTCATATTCAATTAATATGGTCTCATGCACTTCATCATATTTATAGTCCCACCAAATGTTAATGGTTTTGTTGCAGTTTCCCTGTTGAATATTTGCTTTGCACTGAAATTTCAACTAGAAAATTTTATAAAACACAACCAACTCATGCTTTACTCTGCCATGGAGCTGTACTGGTTTACCAGGTGGGCACTGTCCTGGGGCTATGAGCTGGTCCAGCTGAGTCCCACCGCTCTGCTGACACTGTTGTTCAGCTCTGAGTGAATCTATATAATTCCAAGAATTACTCACAGCCTCATCTCAGCATTTTAAGCACCCTCTGTTTTCTGAGCTCCAGAGATATTTAAACAGCCTTTCATTTCCCTTATGCGTGGAGGCTCCTCCAGAAGGTCTTTTGCCCTTCTGGTCTTTTCTGTCCAGGTTCTTGGCTTTGCACCTCAGTGCTGATGATTCATATGGTGGTCACTCAGGTGCAGGAAGATAGTGTTAACACATCTGTCCACTGCTGCAGCTACAGATGTTTTCTACCTCATTACAGAATTCCCGATGGCAATACCGCTCAAGCATAACACCACTACATATTCAAAGCAGCCCACATTTCCACTCCTTGTCCTACCAGACGTTCACAGGACATCCTCTCCTTATCTGAGTAACATGGAGGAGGTTTAACTTCAGATTTAAACTAGGAAGGCTGGTCAGATAGTGACTCCTGGGCCAGGTAATGCATGCAGGCAACTGAAGTATGGTTACTGAGGAAGGGTCATGTCATGTTGCTGGCATCAGGGTTGTGCTGGTTAGGAGACTGAACCCCTGTGATGGGAGAGAAGGGGTCAAAAGGAACCACTGAGGCTGGCTGTTAGACAGCCTGGAATCCTGCTTGGTCCTGTGGCAGAGCACCGGAACCTTTAGATCTAAGAGACACGTTGTCTTCTTCCTCCTCTCAGCTCCCCGATGGTGTGTCAACCATGGGAAGATTTGAAATAGCTTCTACACAGCCTAACAGTGTGAGTGTGGGTAGACAGCAGCAGGCAGTTAATACCGAATCATGAGCTTTTCTTGCTGCATCTGGGCAAGCTGGCAGTTTCAATCTTTGGACAAGCTGCAGCAATGTTTTTCGGCAGGTTTCAGTATGTCTCTTTCCAAACATTAATGTGCAAAGCTCAAAACTGTCCCAGATAGACTTAGAATGATGAAGAAAACACCTGCTTCCTGAGTAGACAATTCCAGGAGTTAATTACACTCAGCCTGAAAAATGTGGTCCTTATTTCTGTTCTCATTTTATTTGGCTTAGTTTCCAGCTATGGAATCTTCCTTTTCCTTCAGCTTTGACTACTAGAAATCTTCTCCTAAACAGATACTTCAACTGAATCAGTTCTGAGCTTTGTTTTCAACAAATTAAGTAGTTTGAAGTTCTTCTTTTATTAGGTTCCCTGGGCTTCATATCATTCTTCTAAGTGCTTTTGAAAGTCTTTTCACATTTTTCAGAGTTTTTCAAAGAAAGTAGCAATTAATGCTGGGCAGTATTCCAGGTAAAGTCACAGAGTCTTCATCTCAGCTGTGGTGCAGGAGTGCTCTTGGGTGTGTTGTGCATTCTTGGTCTTCTAACCATGCATTAAATTAAAGCCATTCTGGCCACAAGTTTGCATAAACCACCAGGTAACAGAAATTGTATCATCACTGCTTTTTCAGAGTTCAGTGCTCTACAAGCCTCCCTATGTCTCTCTGAAAAGCCACATGCATATTTTCTCTTTTAATTGAAAAGGCTTAAAGGTTCAGCTCATCTCTGAAAAAGAAAGAGAGTTATTAGAAATCTATCTTTAACAATTTATTTCCAAGACCAGATGCCTCCAGAAGCTGCAACGTTAATTCTGCTTTGTATTCAGTGAAGCAATTTCAGTTCATTTGCAAACTGGTTTTGTTGGTCTCTGTCCACGTCTCTGTATTTTAACACAGCATATTCTTTAAGCCTGCTGCATTAATCTGGTTAAGAAACCAGAACAGGTATTTCTGGTTCATTTGCTGAACCCCCAAGGGAATTTAGCTCTGTTATTGTGGATTTTTGACTATTTTAATTTCAACTGAATCAGAATTGTAGTGCCGCGGATAAATTTGTATTGGTTTGTTTACTGGCTTATTTGAATGATTACACAATTGTCACACTCTAGGAAATAATTCTTCTATTCAAAGCATATGGCTAATCAGAATTTTCTACTTGGAAATAAAAGATTATGGGTAAAAAGCATAGAGGAGAACACGGCTATATTATCTCATGAGAGCAATCAACAAACACTAATCCCTTTAAGTGCTCAGTTCTGAAATAAAATAGCACTGTGCATGGTATAGAATTACAAAACACAAAGGGATCAGTCTGTACTACTAGAGAGGTGGATAAAGTAAGTACACAAATAGTCCAGTTTGCACGTTTCTGTAACAAATGCTCTTTCCTCCTGTTATGCTGGATTGCTGTTTGCACAACTCTTTGTGATTTTCAGTTAATACTGCAAGCGACAGAGCAATTATATTTGTTTTAGAAGTAATGTTATTATGTCAGTACTAGTCACTAGTACTTCTGTTATCTAGTTATCCCTTTGAATCACCCTATATGAACCTTGCTATTTTTCCTTTGAGTTTGAGCAAATGGTTTTGCTGATCAGCTGATTACCAAAGACATTTACTTTACTTAAAAAATGCCCAAGAAAGGATATCAGGCTGTATTTGACCATATTAGATTGCATTCAAGAAGATGGAGACATGTCTGGGTGTCTTCAGTACCTCATCATTCATGCAAAGTTTGCTGATCATTCTCATAGTTGCCCAGCAACTAAGTGTCCAAGTCAGTCGATTTTAATTAATGACTTGGGAAGCAATGGGTTAATAATTAACGGAAAGATATGGGACTTCTAAAGTAAGGTCTTCACGGCTCATGCTTTCAACATAAGGAGCTGAATTTTAACCTATGAACATGATTTCTCTCACAATATTTAAATAAATGTCTTGTAAGTCTATAGAAATTTAAAATGTGAATTAAATGCCTCTCATTTTAACACCATAACCAACCTCTGGATGTCATATGTTCTACCAAGTAAGTTGAGGAAAAATGGCTTTTTGTGGCCTTAAAAATCATGTGGACAAAATACTCTTAATGTTGCTGCACGAGCTGGGATTGCCAAGGCATTAACGCCATCTTAATTCTGTCACCCCTTTGCCATGCTGGGTTTATATATACTAATTGCTCCCTAGCCCTACTAGGTCTCTATAGAATATTCACAAATATTCTATATATCTGAACACAGGTCTGTTGTTCAGAGTTTTGCTCTTAATAGGGTTGTAAAATAGCTTGTAGTGAAGCCTTGCCTTCCGAAAATAGACTACGACAAGGAGGTTGCAATTGTGTTTGAAAAATTTTGTCAGAAATGCTTATAAGCCCCTAGGTCAGAACAGGGGGTTTATGTGCACCTAATGCCCAACAGCGTCATTTAGGTGAAGGCAAAAGCGAGGAGAAATATTTCACAGTGTTATCAAAGGATGAGCTTCCTTGTGAAATTTACTGTCCATGAAAATAATGGATTGTAGAATTAACCTGTCATAGAGAGAAACAGATAAAGTGGCCTTGCCCTCGCAGCTCAATGGCCATGGTCAGACTGGGGATTACTGGCAGCACAGATGATGCTGAGGTACATAGAGTTTCATGAAATAATTTCAGCAGAAATCTCCCAGTTAATTTTTTTTTTTTTAACGATGCCAACACACATTAGTTAATGTTTTAAAGATGTCTATAATAATGCCAGGGCTGGCACTACTTCCTGAGTGGTGTTTGGGCCCCAGAGGTTGCAGACCCACGTGTGGAGGCTGCCCAACCATTCCTAAAAGAGGGCCTGGGAAAGTGTTCTCAGAGGAATGTCACCGATGCCAGGGCCTCCTGGCATGGCACCTGAGGGGTTCCCAATGCCTCCTCAGGGGAGTTACCTTCTGAGGGGCATGCAGGTGTATTTTAAGTGCTTCCTCTGGAAGCACTGCAGAAGCAGGGAACACGAAAGGTCAAAGCAACCTTTTCCGAGAGACTCCTAGTAACTAGAGGCGTTGTGGGAATTGGAAACCCTGGCCATTTAAAGCGCTTTAAAAATACATATTTTATTGCCGCTTCCCCATCGCCTGGTTTGGGGTCAGACAATGCCAGTCAGGCCTCTCTGCCCGAGGGGGAGCACCGGGCA
>VZRE01015920.1:141086-229564 GCA_013396775.1 Cephalopterus ornatus
CCCGCCCGGCGCTAGATGGCGCCCGCCGCCCGCCGCAGGAGCCGCCGCCGCCACGATGGCGCCGGGCGGGGGCGCGGGCATGGGGCGTTCCCGGGCCGGCCTCGGCTGCCTCGTTAAATTTGCCCGGGGGCGGGGGTGTGTCTCTGTTAACTTGTTTTTTACACGTGTGTTTAGGATTTTGACATATGCAGGCGGGTGCCCGGAGATTTCCAGGCGGAGATTTGCAGGCAGAGGTTTCCCGTGGCGCAGCGTTCCTGCCTGCCCGCGCAGCCCCGGCCCCCTCGGGGCGACCCTCACGGGCTCGTAGCCTGCGGTGCCCGCTGCCCCGAGGGACCACCGGCATGAAACCCGTCTGACAAGGCGTGTTTCGGTAGTTACCACAGCTACAAGGAACCCACACCGTACGATTGACTTGAGGTCTCCGCCACCAAACTGTTTGGGTTTTTTTGTTTTGTTTTGCTTTGGTTTTTTGTCGTTTTTGTTTTTTTGTTTTTTTTTTTTTTTTTTAAATACAGTTACAATACAACAAGTATTTTGTATTGCAATTGCGTTACAAAAGGCAGTAAATTGCCATAAAAGCCTTTTTTAACATACTTTAACATTTTAAACCTACTTTAAACAAATTTTAGTTGTGTGTGACATTTTACAGAAATTTTAAAGTTTACTTTTTTTTTTTTAACTCGAAATTACTGCACTTGAGCAGTCTTAGTAGCGTCTCTTTTTCAGTTTGCCAGGAGAGAGAGAAGAATTTCCTAGGAATGCAGGAAGCTATTTGGTCTACTGGTTTATAAGGATGTCCACTGCTAATAGTTATCAACTTGCAGCATTTTTGCTGTCTCCTCTGGGGGGGAATTCTAGCCAGGGAATTTGGGAAATGTGTGCAGTTTATTTTAGTATTTATAATACTTTTGCAAGCGGTGTGCTACTCACTAGAGAAAACAGCAAAACCAAGATGAACCCTAAAGCGCTTGGAATGAATGCAGTAAGAGAGAAAACAGCTTGCTTTTGTGACCAAAGTCAAAAAGGAGAAATTGAAGATGAAAATAACAGTGTAGAAATGTTCCAGAATGTAATAGTTTTAATTTTCTTAGCACTAAACTAAGGCTTCAGGGAAGTGATGCAGCTTTTCTGATAGAAGTGATTTAGTGTCAGAAATCTGAGATAAAACAGAGTTAGTGTGGGAGGGAAATAGATGGAGGTTTAGCTGGAGAACATGTCTTGTAAATTAGGACAACTGAGCAGAACAGCAGCAAGAACCTACTTCCAGTGCTTATGGTTCTGCTTGAAATACTGAGGGTTTTTTCTGTAAAGACACAGGAAAACCATTTTAATTAATTAGATTTATTTACAGCAACTGGGTTTGGGATCAAAATAATTGCCTTGAGACTGAAGTGCAGCTGCAACACACATTCCAGATGTGAAATGTAACACTGTGTTTAGGTCGACCTCATTTTCTGATTTTAAACCCAGAATTGGTCAGAACTGGTAAGTGAATAAATTAATATCGTCCTCCAAATTAATCCAGTGCAGAGGTGCTGTCACATTTCCCAAATAATCAGATGTGTTTTGGGGATAGGCAGGGAAATAGCTTCCTGCCAGATGAAAGGTTACCCTGAGAAAAATCATCCACTTGGGTCTGGAAATAGGAAACTCCTATCCCCGGGGCACGATACTCGCAAGATCTTAATTTGCGTTGCAGTTTGAAGCTCGACTCAGCAAGAAGTTAGCCTCACACTCCTCATGTGGATCATGCTGCGATCTTTGGGGGAGAGAATCTGCCAGGAGCGCCCCCAGCTCCCGGGGAAGGCAGCCAAGTGTGTGCTGCCTCCTGCTGCACTTCCCCTGTAGAGAGTGTGTGCTTCCTGCTTGTCCTTTTCTTTATTCTCCCATAGTTCAGACCATTTTTATATTAGGCCACTGAGAGACATCAGAGTCTGTGTGAACAGCTTAGGGAAAACAAAAAAAATGATACAACAAAAGAACCTGTAGAAAAGCTAAGCCTTGCCACTTTCCTTAGGCACTTAATGAGACCTAACGTTGGAAAGAGCATTGAATAAGCTTTCCCATTAGTCTTTCAGTTTCTTTTCCAGCAGGTCATGATTGCAAGTGGGGATCTGTTTTCTCAGTATTTTTTAAAGGAAATTGGTTATGCTGCTCTATGCTTAATGCTGATTTCAAAGTGAAACAATTAATCTAATTAAACTAATAGATGTAATTTTTTTCGTTCTTTTGTTAATCTTTCCTTAGTATACCTGGACAGAAGTATCACAAGCTTGTGATGTATGTCTGCAGTCTACTATGGTATTTTTACCTAGCAGAAATGCTTTTCTTTAAAACTCCAGCTTGCTTAATTCTCCTAAAGTGTCTTTTCACATATGTTGTCGGTGTCTGATTGAGACATGCTGAATAGACCAGATTTTTAGAGACAGAAGTGTCTGATCTTATGGAAAAAAAGGAAGGTCCCTCTGAGAAGTCTTTGTTTTGGAAGCAAAATTCGCTGTGTTTTCCATAGGAGACAGCCTGGGCTTATGTTGATAGAGCACAGAACCTGCTACAGTTCATTAGGTTAGGGAGAACTGTACAAGAAACTCCAAAGTTAACGGAAATGTACTTTATTTCCTCCTAACTTGTGCCATCAGATGTCAAATTTACTTATAACAGGAAAGAATTTCTTTTGACATAGGTCACTGTACTAGGGCTCAATTCTGTAAAAATTTCAGTGCTGCCTCAGAATCACTGAGGGCTCAGAGGAGCAGGAGTTGCTGTGTTTGGGCATGGACTTTCACTAATGGGTTCCATAGCAGAGAGCATGAGAGGGTGTAGTGTCCAGGAGAGTAAAACTAGCCATTTTGAGCACCAACTAGCTAATGGTCCTTCATGAAGAAGAAAAAGAGTTTTTACAAAACTAGTCCAGGACCCCACGTTACCTAACCCAGCTTGTGATTTCTCCGTTAATAGAAATGTCAAACAAGTTTGAGATGTTCCCTTAGGTGGTTTTAAACATCAGCTTTCTGGCAGCAGCCCAGACTAGATTGTAAGGTATTGTATAGTGCTAGGTGATAGAGCAAATTTTATCCTAATTTAGACAAGGATGTTATGGAAAGGAATGACAGTGTTTATCCTTGAATAAACAAGCTTCTTAATTTGCTCCTTAATGTGTCAGAAAGGACATATTGAGGACAATATAGGACACAGCATAGAAACAGCAGCACAATCACAGAAAATTTAAAATAGCCTAGCAGGAGAAAATGTGAAGTATCATTGTTCTGTTTGAGATACAGTACTTGTATTCATTTTTCCACTATAAATACTTTTATCATGGTAACTTTTAGATATAGAACTCAATTAATGCTCTTCATGTAACGTTTTTGCATCTATAGATATAGCTCAAAGGCATTGGTATTCAAAACATAGGAATTAGAGAGTTTACCTGGCAATGACATCAGAAAATTAGAATGGTTCCTGTGTCCTGTGTCCTCTGTATCTCTGTCTAGCCTATGTCTGTGCTGCAAGCTGTCTGAGTACCTGATTTTCTCAGCTAAAAAAATAAAACAAAATTAACATCAGACTAAGAACCTTCACATCACTGTACAGACAGCTTAGCCCAGTAGCCTGCCTGTCACAGTGACTATGGCACTACAGCAGTAATGCTCAGAGAAAGTACAGGAGAGTATGTGAACAGTGATCTATCCTGCCCTGCCTTCCTGAGTTGGAGGTTGAATTAAGACCACTATTTTTAAAAAAAAAATAAAATTATTTTTTGCCAATGGACTTGACTTCCGTGAATTTCTCTGACTTTTTGACTTTACTATTTTGGTCTGCACAGAAGCTTGTGACAATATAATTATGCACTATGTGAAGAAATACCTGCTCTCTCCTAATTTGACACCTAATAATTTCAGTGGGTGCCCTGTAGGTTTTGTATGGTGTCAACACAGTGAATAGTCATTACCTTGTCACCTCTTCGGCACTATTCATTGTTTGTAGCCTTCCTCATTTGTCTTTTTCCTACCTGGAGACTCCTCATCCATTTGGTTTTCCCTTACACAGAAACTGTTCCCTGCTTTGGACCATCTTCATCTGCTATCATCTCTGCTGTTTAACTTTTACTGTCCCTGAGTTGAAAGGACCAGACTGCATACAAAGTTTTATCCAGCACAGACAGGTTTTTGTCAAAATAAACCATGAGAATATATTATAACCTTGTTTTGATTAGTTTCTGAACAGGTCTGATAAAATCAAGTCACATAGTGGGAGAAGTGCTAGTGATGTCTTTTATGTATACATCAGTTGTCATGGAAGGAATGAAATCTGAGTTCAGGTCTTTTTTCCTACCTTTGAGAAGGGAACTGAACTAGTTCCTGAGCTACAGGCTCATCAGGACAAAATCTCTCTTGTTTTAGCTGCTCTGGTTTTGCTCAGAGCTCTTTCAAAGCCACTGGAGTAGGGACTGAACCCCAACCATTTTTCTTCCCAGAAACGTGCACTTGGTTAGGGAAATAGTTCCTTGCTCATGCTCTTGTCTGCACATCTTTGCTAGGAATGCCCTTAATAGCTATTGGTTTATTTCCTTGAGTAAGTTAGGCTGATGTCCTCCAGGGCACAAGAATTCAGAATCCTGATGACTCAGGGTTGTTTTATCAAATAAACAACTGCAGTTGCTGAGGGTGCAGTTGCTAACTACTGAGCTGGTATTACACTTACCTAAGCAGTGCTAGAAGTGGCTGTTCAGGAACAGCATAGATTTATGGTAAAACAGTCATGGCCCTGGCCTTGCTTTGACTATTCAGAAAAATTTATTTGGAAGTTGAGAAGCAGGCATGGCCAGAGCTCAGCCCATCTGCCCACTCACTCCTACTAGCAAAGGTGCTCTCATTGATCAAAGTAAGTACAGGTATTTCTTAAACAACGCTTGGGCAGCAGTGAGCCTGTCAGCTTGGAACTTTCTCTTCAGCTTTGAACCAAAAGATACAGTTTCTTCTGGGTGTGTAGTCCAGCAGCTTCTGGTCCAAGAAACACCCAGCTTTTGTGGTATATCTAGCCTCAGTGCTGAGCACTCCCCATCCTTCTCGCAGATCTTGGATCCCTCCCTCCAGGATTTTGGAAACACAGCCACAGAGCTCCCTTGAAAGAAAGAAGAATAAACACCTTTTAACCTATTGCTAAGACATAAAAAAAAAAAAAAGAAAAAAAGGCATGTGGCCTATTTTGACTGTACAAGCCTCATAGGTGTGTGCAATTAGAGATAGCATTATTGGCTTCCATTAGTCTTAATTAGATGCAGATTGATGGGCAGCTCTCACTATGCTCTGCAGTGATGTGGCCTCATGTAGAATATTGTGTGCAGCTTTGATCACTGCAAAATAAGAAAGATATTAAGCTATCAGAGAGTGTCCAAAGGAGGGCAACAAAGATGGTGAAGGGCCTTGAGGGGAAGCCGTTTGAGGAGGGGCTGAGGTCACTTGGTCTGTTCAGCCTGAAGAAGAGGAGACTGAGGAGAGACCTCATTGCAGTTACAACATCCTCATGAGGGGAAGAAGAGAGACAGGCACTGATCTCTACTCTGTGGTGACCAGTGACAGGACCTGAGGGAATGAATGGCCTGAAGCTGTGTCAGGTGGTTTAGGTTGCATATTAGAAAAAGATTCTTCAAACATAGGGTGATTGGACGCTGGAACAGGCTCCCCAGGGAAGTGGTCACAGCACCAAGCCTGCCAGAGTTCAAGAAGCATTTGAATGATACTCTCAGGCACATGGTGGGGATGGTCCTGTGTAGGGCTAAGGGTTGGACTCAATGATCCTTGTGGGTCCCTTCCAACTCAGCATATTCTGTGATATTGTGATTCTGTGGTCAGTACCTCTTCCCTATGGCTCTTCTTGCCCAGGAAGTAGTCAGCAGCAACACTCAGTGATGCTTTTTGTCCTCTTTTAGATCTGGAGGTTTTCACAAAATGTACATGCAGTTCACCTCATTAACAAGGAGCTGTTTCTGTACTGGCATGCCTGGATGATCTCTGATCACTCTAGCCAGCATAGGAGGTGTTAGGTCTTTCAGGTTCAGTTTTCTACGTCCTCACAACAGTCTTTATAAGCATCAAACACCGATAAGTGTTCGCAACATAAAAAATGGGAGAAAAAACTCCACTTGTTTGCAGTTTTCTTTTTGCTTCAGGAAAAGATTTTCTTTTGTGTCTGAAAGCACAACCTTGTCTGCAAGCCCAGCCACCAACGCATTGTCACAGGTTGTTTGGGGACACAGCACTTGCCCTGTATGTGACTCAGGGTTCATCTGCAGTGCAAGAGGAGGTAGCTGAGATTTGCGCATCACCCTGACACATACCCTCTGGACATGGTGATTCGTATCTCTGCATCTGCTCTATCATCCATAACTTGGGAGATGAATCTACACAGTGTTGCAACATGCATGATACTCTTTTCCTCTCCTAAAAAAATCCTGAACAAAATAGAAGGTTCTAAATGGTGTGTAGGTGAGCAGTGTGAGCTGGTCTGACATCGTTGCTCTGTGGAGACACCTGAAAGCCAGTATGCTGAGCTTATGACAGTTGTTTCTTATATCCTCTTCTGTTATTAATAAAAGCCCAGGCTCTGCTGATCTGGACATTTAAAACATATTCCTTCCTACCCAGTCTGTTTCAAAAATTATTGAGAAACTGAAACGAGCACTTCAGGTATAGGATTGATAGCCCAGACATAGCCATGCCAAAATCAGGTTGCCTGCTACTGTGTGCTGTTGTTTCAGCCTTTGAAAGTATTTCCTCTCATTGCAGGTACATGATGAGATTGGTACTGCTGAACTTTGGAGCTTGATGTAAATATCTCATAGGAGTACAGCTGGTATGGGTTCCTGCTGAGGCAAAATGGGAAGAGCCATATTTGCAGGACAGGTCAGGTTGCATGTCTGTTTGAGTATGGGTTGTTTTCTCCCTGTTGATTATATTTTTAGCAATCGAAGCCATGGTCCTGATTTAGTTGCCTTGGTGAAGGGATCATGATCCTCCTTTTGCAGTGAGCCCTGTGTAGAACCAACACTGAAGGATGCACAGAAAGCACTCAGAGCAATGTGATATTTAAACAGAAAGAAAAGGAAATAAAGCAGTAACCATTTTAAGGTGACAGATTGATTTGCCTATCTAGCACGTTGGCATTGAGTGCTGTATAACTCATAAAATAAGTGGTACAGTATTGCCCAATGTAGAATAAAATTATTCTTGTGAAAGATAATAGCTTATCTCCCAGTTGATACAGTGACATGGAAACAGGCCATGGCACGCAGATGAACCCCAGAGCTGGAGAAAGGGCGAAGAAGGAGAAAGAGAAGATGGGGAAGGAGAAAGTAGAAAGGAAGTGACAGGACAAGTGGAGGGAAAAAATTTTTTTCATCTTTCAACAGCGATGAGCCTTTGATTCAGGTTGTTCATATGACAAAAATGTTCCTACAAGGATCCTACTTGAGATATCTTTACTTTCTGTCTAAACTCATGGTAGACATTTTTATGAGACTTTTTTTTCCCCCAGAGAAACAGAATAGAGAGCAGAATGGTCTTTACTGATCCAGAAAGTCAAACTGCAGAGAACATTAAAAAGTGTAGTAGAAAAAGTACAGGGTATGTTTCTCTGTATTTTTTTTTGGGGTGGTGGGGGAAGGGCAGATGTAATAGCTCTTTTCCAGTATATTGTTGTGAATTTGGTTGTGAATTTTGTCATTCTGAAAATAAAATACATCAGTTTGGACAAAATCAGGAGATTGCAATGCATGGACAAAAGCCTTCCAGATGAAAAAGAACTGATAACCTATCTATTTTGGTAGCTAATATTTCTTGGTTTACGTTATTTTGTTTTCACCAAGGGTGTTTCCCCATAGCTATAATCCTAATATATATGTGTGTGTGCATGTGGATGTGTGGTAAGTAGTAGAAGAAAGAATTATCATCTACTGTGAACACATTACAGAAGAAAGCAGGTGGTAGTTGTTTACCTGACAGTAGTGCATCCAAAGCTGGAAATGCTATACCAGAGAGATTGCAGGAACATTGTTACTGTGAAACTTTCTATTTCTGCACTAGGAGCAAATGATACTTAAGGTTGAGAAAGACCTCACAATATCAGTTTACTTGCTAGTTTTAAATAAAACTTTGCTGTGGGGAAGGAAAAATGTTCACAATCACAAGATCAGGGCAGCTGTGCTTTGGAAGTCTGAAAGTTTCTTTCTCCATCCCTTCACCCTGGGACTTGTATTTAGCTTTGCAGGTGATTAATTGCTGAAGTGACTGAAAATCCTGATGTAAATAAGTCAATGAAAACAGGAACACAAGAAGACTATTTATATGAAAGGAGAATGCAGTAAGCCTGGGAAGCAATACTATCTGTATCACATACAGACTGATAATAACATTACCTTTGGGATAGTTACATGCTGGGTACTCCTTTACACCAGTAATTCAACTACTGCCTTGTAGCAATGTAATTACTCTGCTTTCTCTTTGAAGGCTGGCTGTGGTTTCAATTCATTTACATTCTAAAGAAATCTAATTTTTTTTTAATAATAAAAAAAGGCTTCTCCAGGTCTTAGCAGATCATCTTAGCAGGAGATCTCTGCTAGGCCAGTGCTGGCCTGAGAACTGTGGATGAATATGATTCTTCTAAAAAGAGCCAAACAGGCAATTTAAATTCTCTGTCTGATCCACAGAAGTTGAGCAGTTTTCTACAGGCAGCTGTGCAGACAGTCACACAGTCACAGTTTTGTGGGAGGACAAAACATTCCAAACTGCTAGCCTATATTCAGCCTTCTTTCATGGATGTTTGTTGTGGTTCTGTGTTTGACTGGGCACTTGGAAAATGGTGGTGGGGAACAGCATTCTACCATCAGCTGGTAGCAAACTGTGATGATTGCTGTAGGTTGGAGATGAGAGTTCTGCCTTCCGTTAACAGGTTGCTGAACACCTAAACATGACTGATTGGCTTCTCCTCTCAAAAATGCCAACAGTTCCAATAATGAGAATACATATGACTCAACTCAGTGTGCAGCCAAGAAGACCTGGGTAAGAAATGTGTTTTCTGAATGGATTAGGAAAATACGTTGACTGGTTGCGTGTTCAGAGAAGACTCTGCATTCTGGAAGCAGAAGGGTCTCTGCAAAAAATGCAACTGTAAAATATGTGGAATGTGAATGTCCAGAGTGAAACATGGCTGTATACAAAGGCTGCAAAGCATTTTACCTAACTTAAGCTGTGCAGAAATTTGTGTCCAGTCTAATCTAACACTTTATCATACCACTGTGGATCTCTGTCACCCATCCGGACATGCCCTGTCCTCCCTCCCAGTTGTACAGGAGCCATAGGAGAGTAAAGGCTGAAGAGAAACTTTTACATAGCTCAAGTTAGGTGATATGAATCAGGACTACATCCCAGGAATCAAATTAATGCTGTTATGGATAGCTTGGATTCTGATATTTCCCAAGATTGCTATTGTTCTTTCAAGAGATTACTTGGATACATGCAGAAAGGGTCCATAGTTTCCCAGATTTCATCAAAATAATTTACACACAGGCTGCACAGAATGCTGAACTCTCTAGAGATCAGAGAAGGACTAAAAAGCTCAATTTCTTTTAATGTAACATTTCCAGATGAAAAAATCAGGCATGTCCACTGAGACTTGATAACCTTAATGACCCAACAGTTTGAGCTATTCTTACTGCAATCTCTCTGTTCCCTTAACAAAGATTTTTCACACTTGTGTAGGTGTCACAAGCATGATGTGGAATGAACTTGAAGTATATGATTTTGAATGGTGTCTTTCATTGCCTGGAAACCTCTAAAACAGACCCTCTGTGTCTGCTCATGGCAGTTGTAGTGAAGTGGAGACAATTTTACCTAAGTAAAATAAGAAAGTAAAGTCTAAGCAAGAATTCTGTTCTTGAGTTTGAATTCCATTTAGTGCTAACTCCTTGCAGGATCTATTTTCACTCTGTCAGTAACAGCTCTGCTGATCACAGTGTATGGCTGAACAAATCTATTTTCAAATGTCTTCTTGACTCCTTCAAAATCTGTTGCATTTCACTGGCAGTACAATAAGGTGCTCGGCTGGGAGAAGTATGGAAGATGGGAACAAACTTGACTTCATTAATTTTGAGAAAAAAGAAAAAAAAAGAAAACAAAAAAAGAGGCATGTGTTCTTTTTATTTATTCACGAATAAGTCAACTTAGGGAATCTAGTTTTGTAACTTTTGGCTCCAGGAACAGTGATAGGAACAATAATAAATATTACCTCTTATTAGTGGAGAACTCTCTTTTGATTACTTACAACTCCTTATTTGCATACACTGTTGGTTTAAATTGTACCCATGCCAGAAGTGCCTTTTAAAGCAAGCACATGAGGCCTTTCTCAAGGTCCCAGGGCACTGCAATATTTAAAATTATATACCACAAATACATGCATTAATTCTTACTTGACATAGTTACAATAAATCAGATTTTTACTCTGAAAATAAACAGATTTTAAGTTGATAATTAAATAACTCATTGAAATTGACAAGAACAATGTTCCGTGCTTAGAAAAATGGAAAATACTTTTTGCTCAAGAATATTAAAATTTAAGAGACAGGGTTAGTTCCAAGGAATAGCTGCAAAAAATGTTGGTTAATGCCAGGCAAGGATACTTTATTAACCCTGTAAATGCAAATACATATTTGTTCACCTGAACTAATTCCTGCAGACAGTGTAGGTGTGTCACTGATAGTCAGTGTGCCCAGGGTTGGTCCCTGACACTGAGGTCAACTGGTATGAAACAGGCTATGTCCATACTATTAAACTTTCTTATCTGCCAAAAATGGATCAGCTCACACAGTTTACCTCTTGGGAGTGGTATACTAATGCCTGAATTATGGCCTAGGATTATGTGGAGGAGTATTTCTTGAACCCGGCCAGCAGTTTAGTTTGTGAGTGTTGACCCAGCCATGTCCTCTCAACAGCATGCTGAGAAAGAGACTGTACATTGCATGTTCTGCTGTGCCTCTTAGGAAAAAACAAGGACATGGTGACTTGTCCTTGCCCTGATTCCCTTCAAACATACAGAGTTGCTCCCTTTTGATGCTTGATACCATAATGGTCAAAACTCTCAACCAGCTGCTTTGTCCCCCACCCTCAGCAAAACAGGCCTTGGGGAAAATAGGAATAACACGAGTGAGTCATGATAAAGCCATTTGATGTCCCCTCAGCTACTTCTCGCACTTTTTTGTTCCCTCATCATCCTCTGCCTGTCTGGCCCTTTCTTAAATAAGTTATCACAGAGGGGCCAGCAGGTTGGCTGAGGGGCTCAGCTGTGCTCTGTGGTGAGTCTCTCTTTGAGATGGCTGAAACTGGCCATGCTTGGCACAGGCCAGGCCTGGGTTTCTCCTCACAGAGGCCACTCCTCTGCCAAAACATTGCCATGGACACCCAACGTGGTGTCCTGGAAGGACAACATCAGAAAAGCCTCATCTGGAGGCTCATACTGTCCAAACTCTGAATATGTGCTTAACAGTCCACAAAATGAAACTCAGAACAACAACAACAAAAAAGGGTTCATTAGCAGGATTAAATTTGTCTTTTCTCTTGGAAATGACTTTTCCTGTCTGCTTTTCCTGTCATGTTAACAATATGCAAATTGTGATTCTCAGTAGAGTACGACTTGGTCAAACATAGATGTTTTTTGACCAGAAGATGACAGTTTTCCTGTGTTGTATTTTTAACCTCTGCTCTAGATGATAAAGGCAACAGGCTTCCTCATCGTTTCTTCTCAAATAAAACACCAGACAATTTTTGCCATGTATGAAGTGACAGCAAAGAAAGGAACCATGAATCATGTACTCAATTTTTTTTTTTACTTGTAAGTTTTGCCATACTTATGTATAGCAAAATTTTGACTAGGAGGAAATAGTGCCCAATACAAGATTTTGAGCAAATTTTACTTAACCATTGACCTCAAAACTACCAACAGCTATTTACAAATACCTTATAGGGCAAGAGAGGTCCTTAGATCGTTTGAGATGGCTTCCCATGTGCCACAGACAGTTAAGGATACAGTATACTGAAGTGATAATAGTTCCTCCCAATAAGTTTTGTTTTCTACTAAAAGGCATGTTTCAGAAAGCAGACTTAATTTGGATGCCAAAATGAAGAGTAAAACTTTTCATTTCATAGTTTGTTTCAGTGGTTAATCACCTACTTTTTTAAACATAGTTCTATGGTTGATCTACTTCCCTGCCTCCCTCCCCTTGTTCCTCCCTTCATCGCTCCTTTTTTCCCTACCCTTTCCTTTTCTCATTCCCTTCCTTTTCTATCTTTCAACACCGATTCTTGATAGGTTTTTCACTTCTGGAATTAAAAACTATGTTACACTCAGTAGTTTCTTCTTTTGAAATGCTTACCTAATCACTCTTTGGTCATCATTTTGGAAAGCTAAAAGAGACCAAGCTTGTTATCTTTGCCACTCCAGCTCTCAAATAACTTAATTTCTTTATCTTTTCCAGTTTGTCAATATTCTTTTTAAAAATGGGCCTAAACCATACAGAGTATTTCAGTCTTCACTCTCACTATACCTATAGCACTTAATCAGTTTGTTAATCCTGTTCAGTCTTCCTCTAGCTAATGTATTAAGCTGGATTTTGTTGTTACACTTTTGGTCTATCACACTCTCGGTCATTTCTTGCATCCTTTCCCCAACTCTGTAAGTCTAGGCTTCTCTTTGTCTTTCTGAAAAGGAAATAATTTCTAAATATCCTCTGGCTATTCCAGTTTCTTTGAATGGGCTCAGAGGGTTTTATCTGTTGTGTTCTTCATTACTGTTTAGTGCTTTTTCGGTCTTTCTTCCTAGAATTGCAATTTCCTCCTTCATCACTTTCAAAACCAAAGGCATGATTAGTGAAACTTTCTTACTGATGATCCCCTATTGGCAGTGATGTTTTCTAGAATTTGCTTTCTACCTTATTGCATTTGTGTTATATAGTGCCAATTTTCAGATCAATGTAATGTTGTATTAATTTAACAGATCTATAAAAGACAAAGATAATTGTGGGGCTATGACACACTTAATCAAAGTTGTACCATAATTTTAGAAGTAATTCAGATATTTGACAGGAGCTATTTCCCTAAAACCACGTTGACAAGAGTTTATTACGATCCTGTCCTTTAAATCTTTTTAAAGTTGAACCAGTGAAAAATTATATTTACTGATTTCAGAAGGAAGGTAAGAGGGAGAAGTTCACAGAAGGAGGTAAGTGGATGCTCATGGTACAGGAATGAGGGTAAATTATAATTCTTTAACAACCTGTATCCTGGTTCTTTTTTCTAGCTGCAAGGTTTTAAAGAAGGTGAAAGCATAGTGATGGGATATTTTTATTTCAAGTCTCTGAAATAAAACAAAAAATCAGAGTCAAGGCATTATCTAAAATTGTTCGTACAAGTAAAGAAAGGGTTAAAGAGAAAAAATGAGATTAGCAAACCCCCAGATTCTCATTACTATCCCCCAAAGGCTGTGTTTGATAAATAAGACAAATGTGAAATTGGGAATTAATGAACAAAATTTTATGTGCTGCATGCTGGGTCTAATAATGAAAGCATGGGCGGCTGGGCCTATCTGCATTTGTGGGGCTGTAAATATCAATGACAGGAGAGCAGATGGACTGAAAGGAGCAAGCTTTACTGTGGTGGCTGCCACATTCCTACCTTTAGGGTTGTGGGAACCCACGGTGACAACCCTGTGCCTTCAGAATCCCAGAGATGTCACCCACTCAGGCAGCAAGAACCTGGCTGGATCACATCCACTACGTGTTTCTTGAATATCCCCTTTTTTCAATTTCCTTGTCTTCTTTCTTTACTTTTCTTATCTGGTTGTTTACATCTTTAATGAAAGTCTGGTTCAGCTGACTAAACTTGAATCCTTTCCAATGTTATTTTAAGTCTGTGGCTAGAAAGGCAAGGAAAAGAAGAACCTTAAACAGCCGATGCTTGTATACATGTGTGACTGATAAGGCTGTGCATGTGTCTGTCATTCTTCAGGAGAGAATTGCACTAGAAACAGGGGCTGAATTTATTGTCTCTTGCTTTTATGTGACTCTTGTGTTCAGGAAAGCCAGATCAGACTCCAAGAGAAAATAAAGCAAGATACCACCCACTTCATCTCTTTTCTCCCCGTGCCACTTCCTCTTGCCTTTCACCTTCTCCATTCTTTCCTTCACCTTCTGACAATGGCTCTTGTATCATCATCTCTTCTGTTGCCAAATAGAGAAAGAGTTGGTCTTTTGTATAATTTTTCTGAAGTTGAAAGAGAGGCTCAAAAGGTTAATTTTCAAATTAAAGCTTTGTTGATGCTTTTAAATGCTCAAATGGATGGTTGGGTTTTTGTTTTCTTCTTTTTTTTTTTTTTTTTTTTTTTTTTTTTTTTAATCCTTGGTTTAAAAGTTTTAATGCTTCCATAGGAAAAAGTCCTCATGGAAACTCTGCACTTTAAACTTCAAACACAATCTATTTGCTTATCTCTATACAGAGACAGGTACATTTAGTACATTTGTACTCTGGACCAGTTAATACTAAGGAAATGAACATGGCTTATTTTTATTGAGAGCTCTCTGGCATGTTACCTGGGAGATTGAAATACCTTTTCATAAATCACAGAATCATAGAATGGTTTGGGTTGGAAGGAACCTTTGAAGATCATCTAGTCCAACACCCCTGCCCTGGGCAGTGGCGTCTTTCCCTAGATTAGATTGATCAGGGCCCAACCCAACCTGGCCTTGAACACTTAAAGTGATGGGGCACCCACAACCTCTCTAGGCAGCCTGTTGCAGTGTACACATTGTTCCACACTTACTCTAAAAAATCAGTTTAGCTCAGAAGCGTATTAAGTTCTCTTCTCCTTCCCAACAGACCTGTGTCGTGTAGGACTTTTTGGCCTTCAAAATATCCCAGTTACCCCTTCAGCTAACTACTGTAGGAGTGCAGCTATCTCAGGGCCAGGTCATCCTTTCCCTCTCATGCACACTAAGCTGGAGAATGTGGCAGAAGAAATAGGCATCTGTAGAGAGCTGGCTTGACAGCCGTGGTCACAATTTAGTGGTGAACAATCCCACACACTTAGCTGAAGGCCGAAGACTGTCCTTGAAGTCACCTTGAAGGACAGGAAGAAGGAAGTAGCGATGTAATAGCAGGATGTAGAAACCGCAAGGCTGGGACACTGAAACTGCTTGGCAACCAATTAGAATAAGAGTTAGATGCATGAGTAATGATTATTAGCCAATAAGCAAAGGACACGATACACACTTGCGCATTTGGACACTTAAGAGTATAAAAACAGCAGTTGTTTTTAATAAACGGGTCATTTTGCTAACTCATATTGAGTCGTCCTGTGATTCCACAAGCCCGCCTCCCACAGGCATCTGCACAAAACAAAGTAAAAAAGCATGGAAATGTGAGGAAGTTCCTTTCTGAGTGGCCTTTTTCTGGTGAGCCTCTGGTTCTGTAAGATCAAAGTCGAGGAAAAAGTACCAGTCTAAAGATTTCACATTCCTCCTCTGATCAATCAGCAAGGCTTAAAATGATGTGCTAGGAAGGCCTTTCCTTTTCCATTCCAGTCTGGTTGCATCCCTCTCTAAAAGTGCACAGTGGACACTGCCACTGTAAGAACCACCTGTTGGAATCAATACTGCTCATCACACAGCTCCCTCATGGGTATCATTATGATTCACTGCTGTCATTACAAGAAAACACATCAAAAAACTGATTCTCAATCCAGCCTTCTTGTACTGCCAGGCAATTTTCTGTCTCTTTGACTATTCTCTATTGTAAAGCGTTGAAACCACAACTGCCCACCAGCCTTGAAGGTACCAGGGTCTGGAGGCAAACAATTAAAGTGCTTCTGGCCATGTCCACCTTGTACAATAGTACTCATGGCTTAGGCTACACTTTATTTCACAGTCTATAGCCATAGCAAGCCCAGCACTGGAAGTGAAATAAGTAGCTCAGAGAGAATAAGTAGTGCTGAGAAGTCGGACAGGGTGGGTTGGGCATGGTGCCATGGTGTATGCAGATTCAAAGTAATGCCCCCTAATAATTCACCTCTGTAGAGACATCTGGCTGTACTCACATGAGTAACCTGCCTTCAGAACACACAGGTCATCCTAGGGGTCCTTTGTAACGATTCACAGTAGTAGATAATTGAAGAATTATTTTACCAGACCTCAGAGAAAGATGTCAAAAAGAGTTGCAGCATAACTTTAAACAATATCAGTTTGTTGAAGAAGACCCAGCATCTATCACGTCTTCAATTCAAATTTGTTCTAGAGAAATATAGAAGCAAAGTGTCTCTTAGTGGAACTTGTCGCTGTCTATGTTTAAAACCTCCTGAGCTTCTAAAGCCCTGAAGGAGCCTGAGTCTCACAACTGCTTCGTTTCCCGTGTATATCCTCCAAGAGGACTGCTCTTCACAGGGTTCCCTGGGTGTGTCAGTCTGGATCCCCCTAACCTGTTTCTCCTGGCTTGCCGTGAGAAGCTTACCCAGTGCTGGAGAGTAACTTTGGTGGTTAGGAGGTTCTTGTGAATGCTCTGCTCTTGCTCGGTACTGGTGGAGCAAGACGACTTTTTAGAACCTAATTTTCACTGGCTTTGGTATACAGAACACATAACAAAAGCGAAGCATTTCAGTTCATGTGTTATTATTTCATAGAATCATAGAATGACTTTGATTGCAAATGACCTTGAAGATCATCTAGTTCCAACCCCTCTGCATGGACAGGGACATCTTTCACTAGATTAGGTTGCTCAGAGCTCCATCCAACCTGGCCTTGAACAGTTCCACGTATAGAGCATCCAGCACTTCTTTGGGCAGCCTGTTCCAGTGCCTCACCACCCTCACAATAAATATTTTTTTCCTAAAATCTAATGTATACCTACTCAGTTTGAAGCCATTGCCCCTTGTCTTGTCACTACACGCTTTTGTATTTTCATTATAGTCTTCATTTTATTTCTTTATTTGTTATATTCCTTTTTTTCTTTCATCCACTTGCAACTCTGTGTGGGCTTTCAAGGTAGGCTTTTAGCTCTTTAAAGGACATTAGAAATCCACTGGCACCAAATAACCCTGCATCTTCTCTGCACAAGGCATTAAAATAGGCAGTATATAGAATGCAACTCTGAAGTTCAGACTGATGGTAAAGCTCATCCTTTAAATTTAATTCGTGCCCTAGAGGAACATGAAGGCTGGAGTCAACTCTGAGGTAACCAGTTTTTGGAGCTGATCTCCCTGACAATGTGTGAAACCACTATTGTGATTTCAAAGTCTCATTACGTATTAAATATAGAGCATGCCAGAAGTGATTTTTCAGTAAATAAAAATGTTCATCCATTTGAATAATCAGACTGTAGTCTCATTACAGCTGTATTGCATGAAGCATTATTTGTAGAGAAGACTTAATCATCCACTTCAGTCAAATTTATAGGGAAACCAGTTTTAGTGAGTGAGTTAATTTCAAAGAATAACATGTTTGGTCTTGTATTATTCTTTCACAGCTGAAAAGAAAATCAAAGTGTTTTGAAAATTATTATGAAAGAACAGAAAATTATAAACAACATAGAGTGAATGACTTGTAACTGCCTCATTGCAAAAGAGAGAAAAATAGAGAATTTGCAAAACATAGCCTGCTTCCAGTAAGAGAAACTGATGGATAGATACAGCCCTCTGCCTCTCCTACCCCACAGGAATTAGACACAATAAACTTTAGGGAACAAAACCTCAGACTTTCAGACCTTCCAGATGGAGCATTTTACCCTTTTACCCAGAGACCCTTTTACCCCAGAGACCCTTTTACCCCAGAGACAGTGTTGACATTGCTAATGGGAGATAGCAAATATCCTTTTAACTCTCTCTGTGGCCTTCTCTGCTGCTGTAAACAATATACCTAATAATAGAGGAAATTAGGTCTTTGATGCTATTACTGGCTGGGGGGACAGATTTTTGGCCACTGATATAGCATGTTAGTAATAGCTATTTCTACATTAATATGTGCAGATTTGTAGACTTAAAAAGAAATATTTTTATTTTTAAAGAGGGTAGGCCACGGAGTGCCATCCAATCAAAATGGCATATGTTCTTCTGGCTACAGGCTTATCCAGGAGTGTGTTTGCTCATGCCTGTTGCCTGTTGTCTTTCTGCCATGCTGCACTGTGAAACGTCTGGCTCTGTGCTTCTGATGACCATGCCTTAGGTAGTGAGGACTGCCTGATGCAAGGCTGGGCAAGCCCATCTTCCTCAAACTCCCAGGGCAAGTGTTCCATCTGCCATAATGGCACTACACTGAACATGTTGCAATTGGTAGATATCTTTCATGTACTGATTTGGGCAGACAGACCAGACACAGTACTCTAGATGAGGTCCAACAACGTCTTAGCAGAGAGCGGTAATCCTTTCCTGAAGTTCTTTACAATCTGAATTGTCACATGATCCTATGAAATGAGTGTGGCTAGTAGGTCTAAGAGGCATAAGGTAATAAGGGTGCAGGAGGTAAATAGACTTTGTGTTAGAGTAGGTGGGCTGTGTATGGTGATGGGGTGGATGAAGATGAAAAGATGTGGGTTATTAAAGGCAACAAGGAAGAAGTAAAAAACTCGCCTCGAGAAGTTCAGTAAAAAGGTCCAAGGTTTTACTAGAAATCATGGTAATCTACAAATGGAGCTGATGAAGTGATTAACCTTGGAAGAAAATTCTTGACACAGAGCCTGGTGATTTTAGAGTATAAGATAGTGCAGGAACTTGTGCTCACTTGAGGTTTCTTTTCTATCATTATTACTTAATTGCTCATTAAAACATTGAGTGGAAAAAATGGATGCAAGAATGCCAGTAAGCTTCTTGGTTTCTGGGTATTCTTTAGTCTGGCAGTACACGGCAAAAGCCCTTCCTCTTCTCCTGGCTGAGAATGGAACATGAGATTGCAAAGGGGAGGGCAACAAGTGAAACCATTGTGATCTGAGCTGGAGATCAAGCTTGTTGTGTCAGACTGCATCCTAAGACTTGGGATATTTTGTGTTTTCTTAAAGCTCCAGTTTCTATAACTGAGAAGTGAGCCCTTACACTTTCAGAGAACACCTAGAGAAAGTGGAAGATATTTCAAGGTTTAGGGTCTAGAGAGCAAATATTGCCAACCTTCTGTTTATCAGTTTTCTCTTTTCTTTTTTTTTCCTTGCTCCTGTAGTAGTTGGTCAAACTGGCCACCATAACTGCACTTCTTCCTCCTGGGACACAAATAATGGAATACACTGTTCATGCAAACCTGTGGTGAACATGAGACATTATCTTGGGGTTTTAGGCTTTCTTTTTACCTGTTGAGAGTGGGCAACTGTGGACACACATTTGCGCATTACTCTTCTAGTAATTTATCCCTGAGGAGAGAAGATGAGAAACGTGACGTGCCCCAGCTCTCAAGGGTCGTTAGTTAGGCATCCTCCTTGTACTGATTTCAATGACAAACGTGTTAGACTTGAGTCGTGCAAAATCTGCTTTAAAAATTCGTATTTCCTTTTGCCTCCTGCTCCTGGTAGCTCGGTGTGCTCTTTGAAAAATTACTTACCTCTCTCCAAGACCACTTTATATTCAAAGAGCTAAACTACTGCTTTTAACCAATGGTTTGTTGAAAGACTCCCTCTGGCCTTGCCAGCTTTATTGGGCAAACACCTTTTCTGCCTTACTTTGAAATGCATTTTTGTGTCCCATCAAGGAGCCCAAGCAAAAGGTTTTGAGATAATTCTTGTCAAGCAGCAGAGGCAAATGTTAACTTGACATGAAAGTCGGGCCAGGAGGCGAAAGCCCAGATGTGCAGAGAGTGATCTGTCCTGGGCTAGCCCAAGCATGGCACGGCTGTTTCTTCATGCTGGTGTGCAGCAAAGCTAACCAGCTGAAGGAAAGATGTGCTGAAACAGTACAGCTGATGGCGCTGGAGGGATGGGGTATTTTGGCAGTTTTGAGCTATATTGTTGAGGAAAGTAGATGTTTAGGCAGTTTTTATGTTCTAAACAATGACAGCTGGAGAAGGAAAGATTGTCGTGTGTACGTCTGAGAGCTAGTGTGAAAAAGCTATGATCACACAAAGAAAATTTTATGCCTTGTTACTCCCCAGAATAGTTAGGAGTTAGGAGTGGATCACAAATATTCAGAGATTTTGCTCTCTTTCCTGCATTACCACTGTCTACATTTGCTTCTGGAAAATATTCTAGATGCATGGCAAGGAAGTTAAATTTTAACTAAGCTCTTTCTTTCATGATATGGATATTCTCTTTCTCATTTATGTCTGGAGTAAGTGTTGATAAATGTTCACATTTGCAGTAAAATTCAGATGCAAAGAAGGTTTCATCTTGGTTTTGCAGTGACCATATCTGAGCAGAGACTATTAATATTGATCATCACAATCTAATTTAAAGCAGAGAGCAAAATGCAGGGATGTTAAAGCCTTGGGCAAAATTGTCATAATTTACTGTTATGGGGAAAACTTTATGGTTAGCTGCTTGGATTAAAATTCCCTGAGAGTCTTACACAGGAAAGTTATATTAAAGGCATGCAGTGTAGTTAAATGTAGTTGGACAACACTCCCTGCCCACATATGTAGTAACATATATTTATGTATCTGTAAAATCAAATTTCCTTGGTCACATTAAATGACATTTTAGATTATTTGAAAAGGGAAAATTTTTTAAAGTACCATCTACTTCTTTGTATCACTTGTATTGCTTTTTCCTAATATGTTGTTATTTCCTTCAGCTTAACCAAATGGTTTCTCCTCCCAAAAAATCCCCAAACCAAATCCAGAAGGACCACTCAGCTTCACTGGGACATCTCATTCCTGTCATCGTGTCTGTATGGAAACATTTATCCAATCACAACCGGTTTTGTACCATGGCAATATTTAGCTCAGCTTGAGAAAACCAGTTTGGTATTAAACACCAGTTTGGTGCTGTGAGCTGGGGTAAGTCTGCCTTGCTGCCTATCTTTATCATGGTGCACTCAGTTGGCCCGTGAGACAGGGACCATGCTGGGAGCTGGAGCACAGGTTTCCCTGCTGCCACATTCTGGAGCACGGCAATGCTCAGTTTGGACTGTGGTGTGTGGTGATGGGTTTTGTCTGGGCAATGCAAGCTGGAGCTGACACCAGCCCAGCATGCCTGAACCCTGTAAATGAGTCTGGGAGCGGGGGACAGTGAAGCCCTTTGCTCTCTTTCTGAGGTCGCACCGTGTGTCCTGCGGGGCTTTGCTCATAGCTGGGGCATGGCCAGGACCCATGTTTGTAAGCATCGAGGATCTGTTTATGAACCACTATGTGCTTGGTGAGGTAGGTAGAGCGAGTCGTATGGCAAGGATGAGAAGTGTGACTTCTGCAGATCAGGCAGGGGTGATCAGGTTAAACATCAGCTTAGTGAGGAGAACAGCCACAGCCCTGGGGACTGCAGTGCGGCTGCAGATGTGGCATCATCCTCAGGCAGCACCAAATTCTGCACCACAGGTGGCCATGCCCAGCTGGCTGTCCTCTGGGAATACACACATCACCCACAGGTGTGTGTCCACATCTATGATGGCATTTTAGGCAAGTGTAAATGGTGCCAAAGTTACACTCTTAAACCTGTTACAGGCTAGCAGAGTTATATTCTACCCATGTTTACAGGATGAGTCAGACTACCTGCTGAGAAACACTAAAACCAGGTCTCACGTATCCTCTTTAGAGATGCTGATTATCCATAGTTTGCAGACTGCAACTTGGGCAAACTTCTTTTCAACAAATAGCTGTATATATTTAAAGTCCAGACAGAAATTTTTCTTTGAATGATAGATTTTGAGCACAGATCCCACTTGCCAGGCAGGTTTTTCTTGTCCCAACCTTGCATCTGAACTTTTTGTCTCTATAAAGCCATGGAAAATTGTCAGCATGGAGATAGCAATTTAGCTGGATCAATTTTCATTCTTCTGTATGTAGCACAGCTATCAGGTTAGATTTGGAGGCCAAGGGTATGGAATTTTAAGTTGTATTCCCAGCTGTGCAACTGACTTGTTCTGTAACCTTAGGCAAGTTGGTTTTGTGTTTGTTTTCAAATTTATTTTTTTTTAAAATTGCATCAATAGAAACAGGATGCCACCTTGTAGGGCTTCAATAGCATTTGTAAAACATTTCAAGATTTTTGGATGAAGACAGGAGTGATTCCATATGATAATCATAATAGTATCAACCTGATGAATGGTCTGTGTGGTTCCTTTTTTTCCTAACTCAGCCATCTGCATCAACCTCCAGTTTCCTCTCTTGTGCTGATCATGTTAAAGAACTAGCTGTATTGATTTTAGACCAAATATAATTGATTTTAGAGTAAATCACCTAGAGATTGCAGGAGAGATTCAAAGTCCATTTAAATCACTAGGGACATCTGGTACACTTTGGGAAATCCTGGTTGAGCAGGGGCAACATCTGCAGCAAGGTAATAGCCAGATCAAAGCTCCAAGTATGTTAATATGTAAGACCATGTTGAAAAGATAAGGGAGTGCAGGTGGACCTGATCCCATCCATTCATCAGCTTCTTTATTGCTTAGCAGTTTGGGTGTATTTATTTTCTTATTACAGGCATGGGTGATACGGCTGATAGCTGTGTTCTGTGATATGATAGCTGTGTTGTGTCACATTCTTGGATCTTAGTTCCAAGCAAAACACCGAGTAGTTCTATTGAGAACAGAATTAACTCCATTTGCAGAAACAAAATATGCAGGATTATAAGGCTAGAATGTCCTTAGTGAAGGAATTTCCTTTAGTTTAAAAAAAACAGATCCTCATTAAAACAAAGAAAAAACAAGCAAAAAGAGTCATGGAGAAGTGACACAAAAAAATTAAAGTATGTGTGTTTGTTATCAAGAACTGCAGATGCAATTTTTTGGGTGCATATAAATAGCCCATAATGGAGCCCAGCTATACACTGCTGCAAGAACAGATCTGCCTACATCAGTCTTTGTGGAGAAATTTGTAAACAGAGAGGACAGTCTCTGTGAAGTCTGGGAAAAATAACTGTAAAATTCAGCTTTTGTGGAGCATAGTATGACTGAACATAATACACCTCTGTGGTGCAGCCATTCATAAATGGAGCTAATAAGGTCTCACAGGCGGCAGGAAACGTATTTCCTTAAAATTGTAGCATGTAACTGTTCAACATTTCTGCAGGAGCACCACGGTGGTGAGAGTTTTCAAAGTGCAGATCCTTCATGGATGAACCAGTTATACACCAGAGACTTTCTAATATCGCTGTTGACATACAGACTAGTGTTTCTCAGAGATGCTAGTAACTGCAAAGAGTAAGTGTGACCTGGATTATTTTTCTAATGGGCTTCTTAGATTAGGTTCTCTTTATACGTCCAGAGTTCAGAGCTGATTCTGACCTTTGAGGTTTTTTATTCCTCTTAGCATTGTTCTGAGTTTCTGTACTCCAATCTAGTATTTCAACAAATTATGTTTCACATAAGTGCTAGCTCTGTAAGCCACTGATATCTCTAGACCCGTATCCAGGAGCTAAAAGCACCTGAGGGGTGTCTGGGCATGGCAGACTCTTGGTGCCAGCTCTACTGCGCAGTACTGGACGTAGACAGGTGGACCATGCTTGACCAAGGTCCCCTTACTGTGCCATATTCACAGCCAGCCATATAGACGCAATTTTGATGTTTCAGTGCTGCAGCAGACTCGGGTGAGCAATGCTGCCCACACCATGTCCTGGTGCAGTTCATATCAGCTTCAGATCCTTGGCAATCAAAATAAGGTGGAGATCTTGGAAGGATCTGATGACTGTCCCACCTGAGAGTCAGACTGCCTTTTGGGTTCCTCAAGTGTCAGCAAGGTAGAAAATGGTGCATTTGCAGTGATCCCAAATGAGGAGGGCCATCCTGGGGTTACTCTTGTAGCAGCCACTGCTCAGAGTAGCTCGTTGTCTTTGAGGGCTACATATCTGTCAAGCCAACCATCTCCTCCCTCAAAGCTTGGCAAAGCTCAGAGATCTGAACCACTCCCTGGCCCCATGGCTCAGGCCTTGCAGTCAATCCAGTCTTTGGGTTTGCTACTTGCTGGAGAGAGGCTAAAACTAGCATCCTTACCTAGCGGATGGTTAACAGAAAGTTTTTGGCTGCAGACATACTGGTTGGGTAATCAGAAGTGGAACAAATATTCCGATGAGACTCTGAAATCACCTGTCAGAGAGAAATCTGACTTAAGTGGGGGCTAACCAAAGCCCAGCCTGGAATTAGTCAGGCTCAATCAGTCGTCTAGATAATCGCAAGAGCCATTAGCACAAACAGCCCCCAGCCCTTAGCTGGCCCAGCAAGTGGGGCAGTGGCAGCACCAGGGCACTGTGTGCAGGGCAGAGCCTCGCAGCCCAGCTGTCAATTCCCAGCTTTCCCTGAGCAGCACATGGGTCCAGGCCCACAAAGAGAAATTGCTTAAAAGTTTAAAATGAATAATTTAGCACTCCTTTGATTTGTGAGTTTTAACTACTGCAGAATGCGTGTCCTGCCACATTACTTCAACCTTGGAATGAAGTACAAATAGATGTGATTCAGACTCTAAATATTTAAAGCCAGAATCTAATCTTAGATACATTGTATATGCTGCCATCTCAAAAACCCACTAAAGAGAGACAATAATGGACAGCACAGATTGAAATTAAATTCAAACTCTGCATTAAAAAACTTGCCCTGCTAATTTGTATGAATGATTAACCACAAAGAAACTTATGTCTGTCAGTGACAGCAGTGCTGAAGTGTTCTTTGTCGTTACTGTCTTGGTTAACTTCAGAAAAGAATTGTCCAAAACCACCTCACAGGGAAAGGATGTCACCTCCCCTTTCCCTCTCTTTTCTTTCAGAGATGCAGCTAAACCATTAACATTTTCCAGTTAAATGGCAAACAAAACATTTCTAATCGTCCTTTCACTGAAAAGAAAGATAAAATCACAACCGTAACTTAAATCAAAAGCTCTAATAGTACTTGGGCAGTTACAGGCTCTTACTATAGATAGACAGGTCAAAGCAATCAGCATATGAATCTTCACACACAGCGAGCAAAACCATAACTTGACACAGCTCTCCATTGAATATTGTTGTAATAGGAGTAAGCACACCAGAGTATGACCCTGTAAAATACCAACCCTGTAGCTCCAAAATGGCACAAAACCTAAATGGATGATCTCATCTTCAGCAGTAACGTGACAGAATACAAATGGAGGACTGCCACTGCTTCAAGTGCACAAAATAACACCATGTTAAAATAAAGGATGGAATATACATTGAGCTGAGTAGAATGAAGGATGTTGGACCTGCCACTGCTGAAACTGATGGTGTTCTTTCTGTTCCCTTTGCTGGACTTTAAGGTCTCATTATGGGACTTCTGGATATCATAACCATACAGCACCTTCACAAGACAAACTTTAGTCCATTAAAAGATGCAATGAGGCAAAACACCCACACCAAGCAAAAGAGCTGGGAATATTTGGCCTCATCACCTGGCTAAGTGGTGTTAACATCTGTGTTGCTTTCTGGTTTGTGGCTAGCACAGTGCAGCCACCAGTCCGGGGCAGAGAGTGCTGAAGACTTTAGGTAGAGATCAGATCAACCAAGAAGGGCCATTTGTACATCAGATATGAATGTATGTATGTCAGATATGAATAGTAATGTACGTTACCAGTGGGTGTTTGTCAACAAAACAAATGTGGCTTAGTTTAGACAGATGGAAATATTTTATGTTTCAGTAAGGCTGTCTGCTCTAGCACAAAAAATCCTCTTCTATCATTTTCCAGTGAGCTAAGCCTGGGAGGGCCTGAGTGCCGCAGGGCGCTTTGGGGATGAAAAGTGCACGACTAATCCAGACAGTGATTGTTTCCTTCCTTGGGCTTTCAGAGGAATGTAGCATTGTGTGTAGAAAGTGCCACTGATACACAAGGTGAAAACACACACGAAGAAGGATCACATGAAGAAAGACGAGGAGACCAGCCAGACCCACGATAATGAAATTTCAAATAATGTCCTGGAGGCAGTTTTACAATTGTGAGCATTTCCACGGTCTGAGATGTAGCTGCAGGAAACATGGATTTGGGTTTGTTTTATATCCCATGGATTGGTGTCCAGGCTCTGTAACTAGCAAGTATGATCTCTTACTGAATAGAAGCATAGCCACAGGAGAGGAAAGATTAAGTGTATCAAAGGAATATATTTTTTCATTTCACTCCTTTCTTATTACAGTAGATTAAAAGAAAAAAAAAGTGATTTTTGTTCAACATTCAATTTTGAGGACAATTAAATAAGCCAAAAACATTGTTCAGAATTAGAGCACTGAATAAAGGATTTCAAAAACACAGTGTGGGGTTCATGGTGGGATTTTTATTTCTTTTTAAGATGAGCCATATATGGTTGTATGAGAACTATTGTCCTCTGATCCAGTGAAGAAATAGTTTCTTTCTGAAGCATCCAATCTGTTAAGACACATAGGTGCTTTAAAAGCTTAAAAAAGAAGAAAAGCACTCAAACTCTCTTCTGGTTGAAATGGCAGTTATCTGAGAAGCAGCAAAGAAACAGGAATACATGGGTAAATGAAATAGTTTTTGATTGCCTGGCTATAAATGATGGTAGGATTTGTCCTCCTTGGTAATGACATGCAGCAGCAAGCAGTATCCACTGACAAGACAAAAGTCAGCCCTGAATGTCTGGTACAGCAGCAGTGATCTTACATGGCACAGATGGCTATTACAAGCCTGCACAGGAGAAACCACTTTCTTCTCTAATGGATGGAGAAATGCTCCTTGCTACTAAGGCAAAAGGGGACTTGATTTCAAGAAAACAAAACCTTTGAAAGTTTCCTTGTAACTGTGGGTCCTGAAAGTCTCTTTTCCTTCTGTTCTGCAGAAACCGTCAAATACCAAGAATTCCACCATCAGTTTTGGGCCCCATCAAGAGAAAGGCTAACAAAAGAGGGAGGCTAAAAGACCAACTAGTTTACAATTCTACCTTTCAAATTCATCATTCATCAACTGAAGGATGGATTCTTATACTAAAAAAAAAAAAATGCAGAAAGACAGACCAGGTAAGCACAGAGTCTGAGAAAACAAAATTGCTGATCATTTTAACTTGTGTGCTGCTGTCGTTCATTCTCCAGGGAATCCTGTGCTCCAGGCAGATCTGGCAAAACAGACCACTAAGAGAGGAGCTTGCATGATGCAGAACCTGGAAAGCTTCAGGTGCTGAGCTTGACTGAATCCAGCTTGGAAAGAGGGATGAAAGCAAGTCACAAGGACGATGGTGCTTACATTCCAGTGCAACAACTCTAGTGACTCAAAGTGTCAAATTTCAACCCCTCTCAGGGTAAAGCAGAATAGTGCAGCACTCAAGATCAGTGGTTGGTAGCAAAATGGCAGCCAGACATCCTTCTTTAAACTTGTGAAGTTGACTGTCTCATTGCTCTGACAGGGTATCTCTAGACAGAGATAGAAAGAAAAAAACAAAAAAAAACCCAAACCAAACAACTTCCCCGATAAGATTTTTATTAGAGAAGATTACAGACATGGAAGAAGTCTTAAGAGAAGGCAATCTTCTCCCAAGATCAAATTCTCTAGAGAGGAACTGCTCAGAGAACTGTTACGCTACATGCTTAGGAGCAAATGGGAAACCTGACTAGAACCTTATCAGGATAAATAGAGGTGTTGCAGCCCTAGGAAGCATGTGAAAGAGGGGTTTCCCTATCAGATTCAGAGATCTACTTTTTTGGGGCCATGTAGGTACATACCATCAGGGCCTACTATGGTTGAAAATGGTGGTGTTACTAATAAGGCTTGAGAACCTGGAATAGTAAAGGACTGGCCACAAAATCTCATCAGTGATGTCAAGTCCAGGACAGCTGAATTTCAAGCTTAGAGTCATTTTAAGTCTTTATGCAGCTGGCTGAAAAATCCTCCTGTGTTACAACAGTTTGTGAATTTGTGAATTCCAGTTTGAGTTTCAGAATTCCCTGTATGTTTTTGTTTATAGTGATGGCTCGGTTTGTTTTCAGAAGGTTACCGGAAAGGCCAGCTTTAAAGAGTGCATGTAAACACAGCTTGGACTCAGCAGGCTGAGAAACACGTATCAACCACAGCAGCCTACAGGAGGGGGAGGCTCAAGTATGGCTGTAACAGAGTAATTGGAGAAACCATCTTGAGGAGGCACTATGTGTATGCCTCACATATGTGAGCTAGCCCAGGTCCCCTCCACCCATAACCAACTTGCTTATAAATCTGTAACATATAGAAAGCAGCACAAAGATCTAGTAAGGTGTCAGAGAGAAGCTTGGAACTCAGGAATAGAGAGTAAATTCCTGGCCAGAATAAAAAAAACACATTCCTGTTCAGTTGGGCGAGTTACTTCACATTAAGCAACGAGGGACAGGGACCTTGTCCCATCTTCTGAGATCTCTATTGCTTGTTTGCTGGTGAGGAGGCAAGAAAACCCTTTGGAGAGGCTGCTGTCAGCAATGGGATTCAGACATGCTGGTGGTGGTTGAACACCTGTATCAATCTCTGAACTACATCTGCAAGATGTCCAAGCAAGGGAGCCTTGTTCACCACTGCCGCTATGGAGTGGCTCCTATTTTGCGGAGAGAAGGTTCTTATACTTCAAGAAGTGCCCCTTAGAGGGTTTGCAGAAGGCATGAAAAGGAAGGGGACCCCTAGTGAGCATTTTCCTTTCATTTTGCAGATGAACAAGATGGCAGGGGCAGCAGAAACAAAAGAAGGAACATGAAGGCTTTAAGAATCAGATCGCTAAAATGTAAGGAAAACTGAAGTTTTCCTAGGTCTGAGCAAAACAGAGCACCAGAGGGGAAAAACAAGCACTGGAGGAGCTTAGCAAAAAGGGGAAATAATAAAATAAACCAGCTCAGTTCGTCAACTCAAATTCCAACTTTGCGCTTTCAGGAGAGGAGACTTGGGAGAAACTGAAGGACTGGCATTAAATCTCCTTTGTAACTGCAGCTGCTCACACCTATCTGCCTCTGTGTTCCCTGGCAGACAACACCCCAGCACTGATAGCCTGCAAATTTCCCAGGATATGAGAAAAGGGCACCAAGAGTGACAAACGGATCCATCATGAACTCTGACATGCCAGCAGACACACCTGCTTGTGTAACAGATAAGAAAGATCCAGCCACAGCACTGCTGCAGCCCACAGCAGCTTATGACTGCCTGCAGCTGCTCTGTGTCAAGTCACTGGTGGTGGGGGACACAATGTTCCCTCTGAAAGCTCTACTTGCTCAAGCAGGGCTTTCTGATCTCTCTGGAGAGATGCTGCTGAGCCTGTATTTTAATTGGCTTTCAGGTCCCAAGATGGATTTTCATCAGGCAAGAACACCTCACTACGGGATGTTGCACTACATCCTTGCTTTTCCAGAGTACTCTCATTTTTCAGAACAAATGCCGATAAAAAGGGCACGGTGTCAGGCAAACCATCTGCAGCAAGTGCTGTGCTCCTCCATTACCAACCACAGACGGATGGATGCTGCTGCTCCATCACCCCCGGAGGAAGCATTACAAACCCTTTTCAAAACCCATCCCCCCACTTTCAGTAAAGATGCAGTGACACTTGGTGGAAAAAACAACATTGTATTTGATTTACAATTAACAGGATTTACAAATAATGACAAAGAAACAGATTAGCCATGAAATTAGGATGCTTTTGTTGATGAAAGAGTAGCTGGCAAAGCATCATTCTGTAGAAACCATGTACCTCAGTCCTAAACAGAGTGTAAAATAACTTACAGCCCAGGCAGGTTCAGGAATGATTATAGACAGATGCAAGAAGTTGAGTACAAAACAAACGAAAAAAACGCTTCCAGCCTTCTGGGCAGGAAATCAGTTCTGGTGAGGCTTTTGATTTTCCACCGACAAATACTAGGAAATTTTCAAAATGGGAGAAAAAAATAAAATATCAACAGACAGTAAAAGTCAGTGTGTGACAACCTACTAGGCAGGGAGAACGGGCAGCAGACACTGCATTAGCTTGCTGAGAGTCAGCAGAGTCCGGGTGCTTGGCAGGACAATGAACGAAGGAGTACAGATGGCAGCACTTCATTAAAATGCTACTTTACTGCCAAAAACTTGCGAGACCAAGAGAAATAAAGTTCTCTGATGTGCAATACAGCAATTTAAGAAGACGTACCTAACTTTTTGATTTGTATGAAGCTTACCTATATTGTAAACACACACCTTCTGACAAGTTATTTCAATTTTCTTGGCTATGGGTTATAGTGTGTATTCAATCAAATGCAGCATTCCAAGGCTCAAAACTGACCGAGTGGTTTTCAAAAGATGGGTATATGATTTTTCCAATATCATACTAGTATTTTACATCACAGATACAATAAAAACAAGTGATGGTATTTCTAGGACAGTTCCAGGATTCAAATAAAAAATCGTCAGAACCATTCTAAAATAGGATAATATACATAATCAAATCATGTTAAACAGCACACTCTCGGCAAGCAGCTAATTACAAGCATTCTGCTGGTCATGTTTTTCACACAAAAGTCATTCAATAGCACATAAATACTTCTTTTTCTGATCTGCTTCTTTTTACAAAACCATTCATCAGATTCACAGAATTAGTACAAGTAAGGCACATTAGCATATATCATAAAACTCACAATAATAACAAAGAGTTTTAAAGTTTTAAGGACTAATTCCCTCTTTGCAGTGATTTCTGAACCGAATGAGACTTCATCAGTAGAACCCTCCTACACTGACATTACTCTTATTTCCGTCACAACCAACTGTGGTGGGTGCAATACTGTGCATCACCATGGACATAAATAATTAAATTTAGAACCATGTGTGGTAGTAAATCACATTTTTAGATCTTGCAGAGAATCAGACATGTTGTTCATGATGTTTGTTATGAGCACAGCCCAAGTTTTAGAGCTCTATGGAAGTCAGTTTCCAGTAATCAAAATAAAAGGGGATATTGCATGTGTCTCTGAGTATGTTATTGTTTTCCTAGTACAAATATTGCTTAAGGTAGAAAGGATGCTATAGTATTGAGTTTACTTGCATAATGAATCCTAAATGCTGATGTCTCAGATTCTACTAAACCAAATGAACTATAGGTTTTCCTTCTTCCACCCCCCACCCTGCCCCCAGCCAAAGGACTTTCTTTCCCACAGAAGATTCATTTACACACAACACAGCTTTTAATTAGAAGCATAATTTACAGTAAAAATTCTTTACATTACACCTCTGCTATCAAAAAACCATGAAATTTTTCATTTAAAGTTGTAATTATACATTAAAAAATAGAACACTATTTCCTTAACAGGAAGAATGAATTTGAACATCTTCAGATCAGATTTCTTTATTGCGGCTTGTGAGTCAAAGGTCAGTCACTTTATTCTCTAGCGCAGCTGCTATTTGCTGTAAACGGAAGGCAAGCTGCATTTTTTGTGCAGCTGGATCCTCTTCAAGTGCATTTATAATCTGGAAGATATAAACACAGAATGTTTAGAATAATTTAGCTGAAAATATATGACATGGTTCCCAGACTAAGTGTTTGATACTATTTTGGTTGTAAGGAGTCTTTTGCATTCACCCTGTACCGAAGTCCATCTAGTAGGCCCTGTGTTCAAATATAAACAAAGGCAGTAAAAATAATTGTCTCTGTTACTTTATCTAAGTTGCTGTAATGTTTTCCAGTATGTTGGGATACAACCAAATGAATAGGTAGTACTTTATCTTGTGAAATACTACATTCGAAGATGGAGCAGGCAGGGTGAAAAATTTCCTTAGAGATATTTAAGAAACAGTGCTGTTACTTACAGTGCACCCTACAAGGCTTAAGGGTCATTTACCAGCAGTAATTAAACCCCAGCCCCGTGAGCTTTAGTTATGAGAAGCTCCTGGGTGGTCCATGCACAGGCATACGGCAGGGCAATGCAAGGTCTCTTGTGTCTGTCGGCAATATGAGGAATAAAACTGCCTGAGCAGAGCATCAGGGAGCTGTCAGCAGCTCCCCTTTGGCTCTCACCAAGAAATGCTGAGACTCTGGCCCAGCACCATGTAGTTCAGGAAAGCAAAGAGCTTGTCTGAGGAGCCCCCAGCATCCTACAGTCTCTGCCATACAGAATATATATAAGAGAATATGACTCAAAACACAAGGGATTTGAAAACAAGAGCTAGTAAAGGTCAGCTGTTATGAGAAGGTTTTTCTTCAAACAGAGTTTTTTAGGGCTTCCCAAGATCAAATTCAAAAGGTTTCAAAAGGTTTTAATTTCCACCATCCTTTAGGAAAACTTTCCCACTAACTATTAGATTTCTCCATTAGAAGAATGTGTTACATGACAAAACCATTTCTTTTCTAAAACTGGCTTTATTAATGTAAGTCAGACAGTGTAATCAAGCAGAAACCTTTAGCACTGTTTAAATACTATATAAATTTGCAAGTACATGGACTGGAGAAGTAGAGTTTGCCTGTCACAACCTGTGGTTCTTATTACTTCTTGAACATCACTGACAACGGAGATTAATGCAGTCAGTATCAATCTAGCCAATAATTTCACTTTGAAGGGCTGGTATAGCATTTGCGTTTCAAACATGGGAGCAAATTTGTTTAGAAATAATTATTTTAATGGATTTGTTTTTAAAATGTGAAAATATTTTTACAAGACAGAGTTAATAAACACTTATTGCAGCATTTAAACTAGGCCTAATTTAATTTGATATTGTTCCCTTAATTTAAACAATTGCATCTAGTTGGAACTCCTCAAATCGAGACTAAATAATTCATGATTATCTCTGCTGGTGAATATATCCTTCATAAAAATGTGGACAATTAGAATGTACCCACTTAGTCATTGTCAAGCCCTGCAGAGATGCAGTAGGTACAGCATATGCTGGGAACCACTGTGTCAGTAATAAAGACAAGGGCAGCTGCAAAATGTTCCAATTTATGCAAATTAAAACATTTTCATGGAAAATAAATAAGCTCAATTAATTTTACTGAATGGTTCTTGACAGATTATCTCCATAACTCTGAATTAGCAGCCTTTTCATCAAATGCACCTTGTTGTTACACAGTGGTGTACGTGGAAGGGAAGAGCTGCAGCTATGCACTGGGTTGTGCTGGCCTGCCAATGATGGAGTCCTCAAGGCTGGTGACTCCACCTGTGCCTGCCACCAAAAGCGAAACCACAAGTGGAAGCAGGGACACAGAGGTGTGGATGAATCAGGGATTTATGGTTCATCTGTCACCCGGGGTCCCTGAGTGCTTCTATAACAGGTCAGACTACAGACACACTGGGGAAAGCGCTGAAAGCCAGCTTGGTTAGCACTGGGGATGAGTGGCCAGGGAACCAGTGCCATTGGGTTGGCCCACATTGCTCTATTCACTTCCCCCACTGACTGTCATTGCAAGGCTTCTCAGGGTGATTTGATTTTCCCTGCTTACATCTGTTTAAAAGCTGTGACAGACTGGCTGCTCCTGTCTAAAGCAGCTGCAGTGAAGGAGGAGAGTCACTGTCTGTAGTGTTAAATGTAAGTGAAAACATGAACTGTGCTGAGGTGCAAGACTAACTGAATAGAGCTCACATGTGCTGTACTCCTTTTTGATTCGGCATCTGTTCTTACTTGCCTTGATTTAATTCTGAGAGTTTTCTGGAGGCATTCATTTCCATGGAAACCTTTGAATAAAAGTTTCCTTCTCTTTTTGTTTTCAGATTAAGTTTGGAGAGCCATAGTCACAGCCCAGCTACACTGGGATATTCTTTGTCCCCCTTTCCACAGGGCGTGAAAAACCTAAGAAACTTTTTGAACTGAATCTGTGAGCCTGCTTTTGAATCAGGCTATATTCAACAGTTACTCTACTTTGGTTTACCTTAAGCGGGCACTTCATTTGGCATGGCAAAACAGGGATGGTAGCATACATGGAAGTTTTAAGGACATTTTAACTAATAAAAAGGGCATGGCCTCCATTCCTACAAGTAAAACAAGTTTAATGGATTGTTCTTAATAAAAAACACACTGGCTTGAAACCTGATATAAACTGATAACTACTTTTTGCTCAGTGACATTCTTATGTCCTAATTAGGATGGTAGATCCGAAGAAAAATGATTTTTAAATCTATTTCTCTTTCAGATCTTGTTAAACTGTCTGTTAAACTATCCCTAGCAAAATCAGATAGCCCATAATGAAATTGCTCATTTATAAGGACATTCCCTTGACCAGCATGATTGCCAAGCAAGGCATATAACTGCAAAGTTAGAGCTTTCTCTTCAGCATTGCTTTTACCTGACTACCCAGGGAACTCCAGAAGTTTCTGCTTCAGACTAGTGTTAGCCTTCATAACATTTTCCCATTGACATTAAAACAGGAAAACAAAAGCTGTAACTTACCTCATCATAGTATTTGTTAGTGTACTGGTAGAGTTGGTGCAGAGCCACAAGCGTGTTTAAGGAATCGGTATGTGCCTGTTAAATGACACAAGCAGGCAGCAAATATGTCAAAATAGGATCACAGACAGCTGAAAGCTATGCACAACTGTTGGATATGACTGACAAGATTTCCAAATGCAAGTTCTGCATCCTGTATCTATTGTTAAATGACACGTGGGGCTGAAAAAAAGAGTGAGAAAACTTTTTTTGGGTGATTTTCTGATTAAGACTTTCCCACTGGTGTTTTTTGAGCCTGCTCACAATTCTAACATTGGAGGTGGAAAACATTTTGAACTCCAAATGTTAAACCACAGACTACAGCTCAAACATCTGTTAGCAGCATGGGCATGTATTGCTTAAGCATTTACTCAGTAGAGTCTACATATTGTTGAGATATTAAGCATTGGTTCTGACACAGTCATGGTTGTTTGAAATTCTTTCTCCAGCTCTTTTTATATTCTGGAAATTATTCACACCTCACTATAGCAAAGGTTTAACTCATCAAGATCTTGAGTGAATGTATGTTTGGAAAAAGCCACCCGAATCATGAAGATGGAAAGGGTGGTGGTGGTGTGGGGCGGGTACTGGAGAGAGAGAGAGAAAGAGGGAGAAAGGAATTTAAGTGAAGCAGGAAATAACACTTCCATTACCTTGTCTTTCCACCCACTCTCCTCCCCCCCGCATTTAACTTATTTAGTGAATGTGCTCTACCTGTCTAAACAGATGTTCTTCATTCAAACATGTAAGGTTCAAGTCTCTAGCTATGCCTTTAGTCTATTAAGTTAGTTAAGAAAATGAAGAATTGCAAAATATTGCTACTGGCATAAATGATTACCCAAGGGATAAAGCAGCAGAGAAACATCCATCTTTCCTTGCTCTATAAGTCACTTTTAGAGCTGGTCAAAATTTGCAATGTTCAATCACTCCTTCCATATTAATTTTTATCATAATTTATAATGAAAAGAGGAAGGAACAACATATTCTGTGATGTTGAAACATTATATTGAATTTATTTTTAATCACCAAATGTTTTAATTTTATATAGATCTCAATTTATGTAATAAATAAAGTGAACTGGAAAATGAAATGTCACCGAAGATGAGTTTTGTAGTGAATGACTGAAAACAGAAATGCTCTCATGAGGATGTTGATCTGCAAAATGTTAGGTCCTAAGGGCACTGAAATAAACAAACCGCAAAAAATTCCCCAAACATCCTCCAAACGCTAGAACTCTTCAACTAAATTAAGCAAATGGGCAAACCAGTCAGTAAGTACACTGTCTCCTTGCTTAGGCTAAACAACATCTTTCAAGACTGGTGAGGGACTCCTGGTTCTCCAAGTTAAATAGAGTGCTTTGAAGGCAAGAGCCTGCTCTAGCTAAGCTGAGCTGCAGAGCAGACAGACTCTTTCAAGGCAAGACTGAAGCAGATTTTGTAATGTCTACTCCACTACTTTCCAAGCACAGCCCCAGAGAGCAACCACCCCCCTCTGCTCTTCTCCATGAGAGGTAACCCAAATAGCCTATAATGCAAAAAGAAAAAGTGTCACTGAGCAAGCACAAGCTTCTCACATGTAGCATAAAGCAGAAGTATTGCCCCTGTATAGACAGCTGTGGTAGCACTGTGAATTCAGTCACTACTCGTTATTAGCATAATCCATGCTAAAAATCCTCTATATGCTGTGGAGAGAAAACTCAGTTCTAGAGTGCTATAATTTTCTCACAGTGGATGTGAAAAATCCAAACACTTTGCTCTGCCCCATGCATCACTCAGATAGATTAGTGATGAAAACCATTCTTGGTTCCATTCAATAATCAACATTTCAACTGGCTAACATGCATCACTGCACCAAACAGAAGTATTTCAGAGATTTATGAAATAGCTCATTTGATTTTTGCACATACAAAACACCTACTTGTTGAGATAGAAAGAGAAGACAACGAAAAACAGATTGGCTTCGATTTCAGTACAAGTAAATGGAATTTATTCTTACCCTAGAAATCTCTGCTAGATGGGTATTCATGTCTTGGTCACTCACTGGCACCATCTGACGAATACCTTTGTAGTAACTGCAAGAGATGAAAAAAGACTTTCAATTAGGTGAAACACACTGTGGTTTTCTGGTAATTCTGTCTTCCAGTTTTGCAAATATTTTAAACATGCTTCCTACTAATGCAAGGGATGCTCTACCACAACAGACCAATGATTCCTTTAGTAATCCTGTCTTCCAACAATCATTACTACCTTTGCAACAGAGGCAAATCATACCTACCACAGGAAAGAAATCTATAATTGCAGATAATGATTATTTTAGGTCTTAAAACTGGCAAGACTTTTGTTCTGCAGCAGATCTTCCATGATATTAACGGAATTGCCAATTGGATAAATAAATAGATGAATAAATGTAGATGAATAAAGTCAGAGACAGAATAGATGAATAAAGTCAGAGACAGAATAGAAAAAAACGTGTTTGTGAAAATGTTTTCAGGATTTGATGTCTATTGAGTTATGGAAGTGCAGTGTTTTTTAGACAGATTGTATGGGTAACAACTACCACTACAGAAAACAGCATCATATTTTCTCCTGAGTAAATCTACTCATATGTCTATACAGACAAGAACATGCACTGGATCATAGCAGAGCTCCATTTCAACCCTGCCAATGCCACCACCAAGGGAATGTTTTAACATTTGGGTGTAAAATTTTTAATATTTGACATCTGACTTTGACTATCTCAGCATTCCCTTTTCCTCTCACACAGGCTTAAAATCCTAACAACTGAATAAGCATGAAAAGAGTCTATACTTACTCTTCCACCATTTTCTTATAGTTAGAGATTTCTTTTGCGTAAAGTAATTTATTACTTGGAGAATCCTGAAAAAATTATAATACAGAGAAACTTGGTTGATTTATGAACATTTCTAGGAAGCAAAAGCAAGTCAAGAACTTAAAATCAAACCTTTATATTCACATACACTTAAGCTTTATAGATATTAACATTTGGATACTTATTAACATTGGTGGGCTTATTTGTTATAAGAGGATGAAGTTTACACACGGTATTACTGCTGATTTTGTTAATGTATCAATGCAAGATGATGCTAAATTATTAGTGGACCTGAAATAATCAGTTCTTAAACTTGCTTTTTATAAAAGCAGTTACTATTTTCCCCTTTTTCTAAATATCAATTTGCAGACTACACAGTAACACTGACATGTTCACCAACCTGTTAAGTGGTGAAATGCTAACTTTATACAAAACTAAAAAGAAATGATCAAGACTGTATCTCTTCAGAGAATGGGTATTGTCTATGAGGATGCCCTTTGTCTTGTCAGGCATGAGCATAGTCAGGATGTAGAATGCAAATCACTTACTCTGCTTAATTTGTGCTCTGTTCTTGTGCAAGCATCCATGAAAGTCTGTGCAATGACTGACAAGGAAGCATCCACTACTTCGTGAACATGTACATCAAAGATGAAGTGGGGATTTTTCAGTATGTTCACCCAGAATCTAAGAGGCAGGCTGCAAAGCAAGGAAAAGATAAATAATCCTTTTTACACAATAAATGTTTTACAACAAGCAAATCACATGAAATTAAGTACAGGCTTTGCATTTTATTCTCCTCACAACAGTGATGCTTAATTTTGTATTTCAACATTTATACAAGCTTGTCTGTTTTCCATATCTGAAAACCAAGTCTTTATATCTCTTACAGAAAAACTCATATGAGAAGAATCTTGAGTGCCTCAAAATAGCAAGAGAAGATGTCTTTGTGGTCAGACAAACTACCAAGTATGTATTACATTTTGTGATTTGGAAGGCTCACTTGCCTTTTGCTTTCCTCTTATCTGAGGAAAGACAAAAAGTAAAAAGCAGTAAATCTGCCAGTGACAATCTCATAGGTAATCTGGTTTCATTTTTTGCAGCTTCTAGGCTTACAGGGAATCCTTTTGATCACACAAACATATTATCTCAATTAAAATGATTCTGAGGATTGTAAATGAAATTAACTTCGATTTATGGTAAGAGTGCTAGTATCTACCTAGAAATTACACTCTCATTTCTCTGCAATACAAGTGTGACTCTGTTCATACGGTACCTGTTTGTTTTCCAGATATGAATGGTATCTTCATCCTTGATGTCATGTTTTTCTGCTTGCTCATCAAGAAAGTCAAAGAAGTACTTCACAGCTGGTGGGACCACATGGTTCGAGTTGAGCACACTATGAAAGAAGTCATCTACAAACTGCTGAAGTGTCCCCTAAAACCAAATTAAAAAAAATCAATTACATTTGTGTTACAAGCTGAACTCAGTGCAATCTTTTATTCCTGTTGACAATAAGAGCCCATTATCCAGTTGCAGTCACTGATGGCCTTCATCCTGAGAGCTAAGAATGACAAAAAGCAAGCAACTTCTTAGTGCAGTGACCTTGTAAACTGCCAACACAGTAAAGACCTTCTAGAGCACAATTTTATGTTCTAGACTGAAAGCTTGTGACTTCACCAAATATCCTGTGGTTTGCACAGAAAGGTGTGCCTTCTGCTTGACGGAAGCAGCAGAAACTAGTTGTTACATTTACACTTCAGGGTCATTGTGCACATCAAATAACATTTAGCCACTTTTTAATGGGTTTGCAGCTTCTTACCTCCAGTTTCTCTCACACCAGAACACCAGGCAATTTTTAGAAAGAGACCGAGAGGAGGAAGTGCCAGTGAACATTTGATTTTTTGTTTGAGGGCAAGCACTCGGGTCTTATCAGACACCCAGTCTGACCCAGCTCCACGAGCTCCACCAAGACCAAGGACTGAAGTGTCCTAGGAGGATTGTGTGCTTGGTTGGATTCCTGCATCTGCCTGGACCTTAGAGACCGTGACCTCAGAGACAATCCATTTGTTTTAGAGATGACCCTGAGGAGACCACATACAGTTCATCCCAACTCAGCTGATTGGCTGACACTTTTGAAGGGCTGCATCCTCTTTACCACCATCACTCCAGCTGCCAGCCTCCAAGCAAGGGATGGGCCCTGATGGCAAGGAGTCCTAAGCTATTCTGCTGTCAGTAAGGACACATTGACAGTCCTTAAGTTGTAGGCATTGTTGTGATCCCAGCCGTAACACCTCACTAGCTCTGTATGAGTCAGTAAAGTTCCAAACTGGTAATAATCTATGAACTGGCTATTGGGAATAGAAAAGCAGTGGCTGCTTAGGAATTATTAAAAAGAAAAAGAGTATGTAAACATCTTGCTAGCTCTTTGTCCTGAGTCTATGTCATCTATATACAGACTTTACTTCGCATCCATTTTCATACTTAGTCAAGTGGCCTTAGCTGGAGCCAGACCAACACATTTGCATGATGATCCTGGATTTAGGGTCATTATATGCATTATTCTAAATTCTTTCTCCATGGAGGAATGCTTCACAAAATTATTTTGCTCATGATCCATCCTGCAGTATAGACACTAAAAATACACTGAAAGGACTTTTATTATTTGGAAACTTTATTTTTCTAGGTTGTACTGCAGCATTGATCACACATAAGAACAGGGAAATATAAGGCTCTGTAGGAGTTTATAAAGCATTCAGTTCAAAAGAAAATCCAACAAAATATTATCTAAACAGGTGACACAGAGTAGAATATCCATTTTTGTTTAGCAAGTAAAATCCTTATTTAACAATCACATACTAATGGTTCTCAGCTTTGATCAGGAATTGTACTTTATCTCTTTCCCAGTAATGTTCCTCAGGGCATATTAATCACTTGAAACCTTGAACACCAGCTTGTATGTACATGACACATATTCAAAATTGCAGCCAAATGAATGACTAATAGTTGTATCATTTTCTTCAGTTGTATCTCAAAATCTACAGAAGTAAGGTGTAGCCATAGCACATCTGAGCCCTACCTTCACAGAAAGAAGTCTTGTCAGGTAGATTTCTGTAATAGCTTTGGTCCTCTCTTTTTCTTTCACACTGCCCCGCTTTGATTTGCCTTCATCCATTTCATCTACTGGCCGGACTAGATGCCAGACCTTATTTTCATCTTCCAGGAGTGCGTGCCCTAGAAACAGTAATTGCAATAATTACAAAAACCACCCCACACCGAAAACAGCAACACAAAAATAATCATATACATATGTATATGTAAGGTAATTGTTCCCTACCCTTAACATACCTCTTGCCAAAAGGATCTAGATTACTCTGTTCCTGTCCAACATATACAACTCAAGTACTAAATGTTCAGCAATACACAGATGAAAAAACTTGCTTTTGTCAAGACTAAAGGGAGAGGAAGGAATCACACGATAATGAAACTTCTGTTTGGTCACGTAAGCACAGTATGTGTATTCCTTGAGATCCACACACTGAAGTACTGTACTCCTTGTGAATTCTTGGAGACATGACCAAGTCATAGAAACTCAGCTAGGTCTGACCCCGCAGCCACCACAGAAATACTATTTGCAGACTACAGATACAACCATTTTTTCTAGGTAGTACCATTACAATTCACACCTTTACCCTAACTGCTGAGGTCAAAGTATGGTACCTCAGTTCAAACCTTCGGTTATCAGCATTTGACCAGCACCACTTGACTTTGTAGCAGAGAGGAGGAAAAATGCATCCCTTCACTGAGATGACATGAACTCCAGCAGTCAGAGGTAATGAATGCAGCAAATTCATATCCATTATAATAAGATTTTCAATTTTTTTGGGTCAGTATTCATTGTTGAAACCACAGAGAGAGTTTCACATCAATTCTGTTACCATATAGCAGAATCAGGAGTAAGCACTTGGATGCTAATGACACTCCTCTGATTACAGTGCCTGACTATCCTATCTGTAGCTTGGCCATGCATCTGGTCCCTAAGCTTAGTTCAATGATCACAGAGTGGATAAAGGGAGTTTTGCATTTCAGCATCAACATTATTATTCAGACAAACTCTATGCTTGAGAATATTTTGTTACAAAGAGTTCTAAAACAGATGATACAATTGTTTTAACTTTCAATTAATATTCCTTGAAAAGACTCTCTGTGTCACCAACTTACTTTCAAATCTTCTGGTTTTGCCTGTTCTTCCTTTAAATCCCAAACTTTTGTATCTATTTGGCATAGTCCCTAAAATCAATGGTGCTTTGGCACTGGGAGTTATTGAACCAGTACATTTAAAATCATTGACGTCTTAAAAATACGAAAGTTATTTTTCCCATAAAAATTGTGATTCAGCCCCACTGCACAAATTATTTTGCATTACTGCGAAGTTTTATGCCTTAATATACATCTCTAACATAACTGAATCCCAGTTACAGCACAAAATATCAGTTTCTAATTGCATTAATTTTGACCATAGTAGTTTATTAACTAAATTCCTCAACAGCTGCATTGAATTTCCAAGCTTTGATGTGTGTTCAATATTTTACATTGCAGGGGAAAATAACATTTTTGTGTAATCTGGCTTTTGCCTGAATCTACTTCATATATCCTCATCAAAAGCATTAGCTATGCAGTCTTCTGGGGCCTTTACTTCTTTTTAACAAGGTAGGAAAAAATATAAATCCCACATCAAATCACATTGTCCTTTGAGGGTCCTTAATTCAACTTGGAAGTTCATGTGAATGAAGCCAGAAAGAAATAAAAGCAATCACTTTATTTTGGAGCAGCTGTGATTTTGCAATCGATACCATTCATAGCAATCACCTGCCAGTACAGTAAGAACTGCTGCTGGGCCTGAAGTCTAGAATTTCTTTTGCAATCCTTGTTATTTACTTTAATAAATTAACAGATCAAATCACACAGTTAGAGCAGAAATTATTTTCCAGCCTTATGTCAGTCGTTTGGTACACTTCTGCTTCCTCCTTTGGTTCAAAGGAATTTATCCTCTCTTTGCTCTCCTGATGTATATGGCCCAGTTTAACTTTGGAGAGGGAGGAAACAACTAGAGGGGTTTCCACTGAGATTACTGGCTCTTACATGCAGTTTAATTTGTCCTGTGTTTGTCTAGCAACAGCAGAATTGGCTACTGGTGGAAAAGCAGTATTTTCTTTGGAAAGTAAGGATTAAGAGACTACAGCTCAAGCAGATGAACTTCTGCAACACAAAGGTCCCACTTCATTGCTATAAATAGCAGGAAGACAGAGGAAGAGAAATTCAGAACATGGGGCAACAAAACATGTCAGCAGTATGGTTGCTAAGAGAAAATAACATTTTTGTGAGATAATATTTTCCCCAATGGAAAAGTAGGAAGTGAAGAAAATAAAAGATAGGGGAAACATCTCCTTTTTTTGTCACCATACCCACACTATGCATCAAGCTCTAAGCAGGGAGAAGGTTGTGCCCACTGGGTCCAATGCTCCCCCCTGAAAAATTTGTCTTGGCCCTTGGGCATTCTTTGGCCCGTAAAAAATAATTTGTGGGGAGACAGGGAAGGGTTAATGGCAAAAGTAGACTGTGATGACTAATTATAATGGTATGAACCATGATGTAAACATGGTGAAGGCAAATGAGATCGTGAGAGGCAATGCCGCCCCTTTCTCCTTGTGTGACCTGAAGCAAATTATCTTCCTTCTAGTCTCCTCCACCCCATGAATACTGCTCCATGGAGGTGAAGGAAGGGCTGCCCTCACAGATCTGCTAATCAGTATTTCTGATCTGCAACCCTGTGTTTATTTTTATTCAGAATTAAAAAAGTAAAAAAAAAAGAAACCAAACCAAAACCAAGAGAAAACACCCAGAATAACAGAATGTTTTGGTTTATAGTTCAGTGCAGAAATAGTAGTACAAAATCACTGAAACCATTCTCCATCTTGATGCAAATTAGTAATTGCATTTATTGTCTCCAGAAGCAAAAGATGCTGCATTTAATTTGTCACAACCTCCAGCTTCTAGCGTCTTCCTGTTATAATCTGCGAATTAAAAGCAGCATGGAAGCAATGCCAGGTTTTAGAGCAATATCTCTGAACATGGTTTTACATTTTCTTTCTGTGCAAAACCTCCTACTTTGGCCGACTGTCAATGGCTTCAGCTGACACTTCTCAATGCAAAAGGTGCAAGTTAATGAGACTCTGAAGAAAAGGAAATCCACTTCATCACAAGCCTCATTCACAGAGTAAGGACAGGATTTCTGTTTATTCCAACCCTGTAAATCCCTGTGTCATATAAAAATGTATGTGTGGGAGGGGAAGCCTCTGATCCTCTCCTCTCCCTTTTATACACAGTGTCTCACAAATCACTGTCACGGCAGGCTCTCACTTTGCACTATCTTTTTATAGCTTTTCAAGAGAATGGATTGGCACCAGATAGCTCTGGGGACCCTTTGGTGCTAAAGAAAATGGGGTAGACCGGCATGAAACGCTGTCATTCCAAATTTGTACACTACCGTGGTGGAAGACGGGGTGTGGAGAAGAAACATGGTGGAAAGTGTTGATACTTGATACTTGGGGATCTGAATTTTCTGCAGACTTTTCTCTTGTGTACAAGAGACCCTGTGTGACAGTGCTGTCCCCAGAACTCTACTTTTCCTTTACAACTTGGTATGCCACACATATAACTAAAGAATTCACCTTGAAGTACAGATCATATTTGCTCGAAGAGCTTCATCATACTGAATCATATCTAATGATATAATTGTAGAGAAGGAGGAAAGAAAAAAACCTAACCCGACAAAAAAAGAAAAACATGTGATCTGGTCCTCTACTGCCTGCCACAAGGGTAGAGGGGCGAGGAGGATGAAGACTGGGAGTCCAGAACAGAAGACTGACCACTGTTCTCTGTTAAGAAAGCCAAGCAATTAGGGGCACCGCCAGACTCCATTCATGGTCCACCCCACTTCTTTAGAAGGGAGGTGACTATGGCCTCAGCAATCAGTTCAACCAAAGGGAACAGGGACTAGGAATCAGCTCCTTGCCTGGCTGCACTCCACCACCCTCTATATTGAACTGGATGGCTTTTGAAGTTAACACGCTGGGTTGGCACCTGCTGTGACAGAACAGTCACTGCTTGGCCAGCTGTACCAGGCACTTGCAGTAGAGGAGTGAGAGATAGCAGCAGAGGTGTAGACATGATCATTAGAAGACTCTTCTTTCTGCTGGAAAAAGTCTCAATAGAAAGAACCCAGAGGGACAGAGTAACAAGTAAACAGCAAATAATTCTGCCTGTCTTAATTTCCTGTCCAACACTCAAAACAAATGAAATGAAAGTCTGCACATTTCTGCTAAACAGTGATACGTGTCAGAGCTATCAGCTGAAACCCATCTTCTTGAAAAATGTACACTTCTGGCATATTATTTCCAACATGTCTGACTGCCCAGCTCTTGATACCTATTAAATCTAAGATCAATAAATCTGTTTAAAGGAATGAAACTACTAGGTAAAGCAATGGCTTTTACAATCAGTTCTAGACAGAAAAGGATATCAAATAAGTTCATAGGAGGAAGAATAATCTCAACAATTATTGTTCCATAAATCTAACCTCTACTTTCTGTAAAATAAATGAATATAAAGATAAAAGAACACCAGAGAAACTGAACATCTGAAATCTGTAAAGGAAATACATGTGACAAAGAACATAAATTCATAAGTAAATATTTCCATAAAAATCTGAGTGCATTCGAGGCTGTAATGGATATTGTGTCTCAAAAGACTTTGAGATATAGGAAATTGGTCTAGACAGAACCCTAACATGCAAAAGCAAAAGCTTTAAAAGATTGGTTGTGAGCTAACAGGTTGTCTTCCGTGTTGAGAAGTCCAGCATACTGTAGCAGACAGCAATACAAGAACTATACAACAGCTGCATTAGTGATATGAAAGAGCAGAAACATTATGAAGAAATTCTTGACACTAACTTACAGTGGATTGCAAACCTCAAAACAAACAAAGGAATTTTGTGAAAAACACTGCATTTAAAGAGATAAAATGCATGGAATGAATGAAGCCAACCAAAATGCCCTGGAAAAAACAATCTAGCATAGCTGATGAAACATCACTCAAAGGGAGGGAGATGCAAAATATGAATGTACAGAGGCAAGGCAACATAGTTGTAAGAAATGCAATTAAAAAATTGCATCAGATCCATTATATCACAGAGAGAGGAGCTAGTTTGTACCATAGATCATCGAGAGCACTGCATTTAATTCTCAGTCTAATAAGAAGTGAAAGAAATTTGAAGAGGAAAGTGAGTAAAGGATGAAGGAATGACATAAAGAGATTAAGCTCTGGGAAGATGAAACATACAGTTTGACTATAAATGTAGTGTGATTAAAAAACAAAATATGCAAGGAAATGTTTAATAAGATTGCTTTCTATTAAGTTGGGGTATGAACTCAGAGAAATTATGGGTAAAGTCTCAGTATTTAAGACGTGAATAATGAGGACAAAGAAAACTATCGCAAGTGTACTGTGGGTACACAACAAGTAAACCCTGTATAGTCTGGTGGGGAATATTTAGCTCCACAGAAGTGCTTGATGAACAAGACCAAGACGGCAGCATTACTCTCTCTATGTGGGTTTTGACTTCTAGTCATCTTGAGACGTAGGGAAACCACAAGATACTTACTTTCCCCTGGGACATCTTGTTGATTATCCTCTGGCTGCTGGGAAATTCCCATTTTCGATAAGATGAGTGTGGCACCATCTCGGACCTTTGAAAATACAAACAACAGAGATGTTCTTTGGAAGAAGCATGCACTACTGAACCTCTTTTTTAAATCATAAACTGTGATTTCTGTAAATCTTTTGCAGGGAATCTAGACCTACGATGAATGCTGCCCCTCAAAGGCTTCTTGGGCAACTGACTGCAATTCAGAAAAGACTCCCTCCCCCTCCTTTAATAAGAGATCCCATCAACACCTCCTATGAGATTAATGAAATATTAGGAGCATCTCCAAGGCTTAAGTGGCTCTTCAAGCTGGTGTGGGTGGGTGCCCTTTGTACCAAAATGGGGTTTATCATGAAGAATCAGACCTGTCTGTTTTCTGAGGGAAAACCAACCAACTTCTCTCTTTTCTAATCAGGGTATCTGTTGTTAGAAGGCAATAAATAGCATACAAAGGAATGATAAGTGGATTGCGAGTGTGTCGTAGAGTGCACAGTATGAAACCCAAAACAGATGGTACAAAACTGTCAACATCTGCTCCCCTGACTGGGCTGTTGAACAAACCAGAGCAACTCAAAATCTAGTCAGCAGCACAGCAATGACAGAGACAATTCCCAGGGGTAGGAAGTGGTGGAGAAAGAAAAGATGAATATGAGACGTAGCAAAAGGAGCTTTTGAATGTTCAAAGGGAAGTTTAGATTTGTATACTGCAATGATGAGGAAACCAAAGTGCTGGCATTGAGGTGACATGTTTATATGCAAGATATCTAAGCAATATGCCTAGACCCAGCCTTTCACACTCCAAATCTTTTACTGCCTAGACCCAAGCCCTGTGTTTTTCTTTTGATTCTTTATCACAGAATCACAGAATGGTTTGGGTTGGAAGGGACCTTAAAGGTCATCTAGTTCCAACTCCTCTGCCACGGGCAGGGACACCATCCACTAGATCTGATTGCTTAAGCAATCAAGTGCCGTCCAGCCTGGCCTTGAACAATTCCAGGGATGGGACATCCACAACTTATCTGGGCAACCTATATGTAGCACTGAAGTTTTTCTAAAAACAAATAAAGATTTTATTTATTACTAGAGAGCAGTTAACATGTGCGAACAACTGTTTTGAAACACCTTACGTTATAATGCATTAATGTGTTGATACGTTTCCATCTGCCATCTCTTTGGGATGTTAAATCCAAGTCTGAGAGGATCTGTGCAGTAGAACCTGGACGCCACTCTAAGGGGTAATTGAAGTGAGAAAAAACAGTTTTTAACAATGCAAAAATGACTACTCGAAGAATGCTTTACAGATCCACTGACACACTGTGGAACACTAAGAGAAGTAATTTAGCATATGCCCAAATATGTGGTTTTTATAGCTTAATCCTTTGGTCTTATTACAGAAGTTTGCATGAACTATTCCTAACCATGCATATGACTTCTGATTATTTTCCACAAAAAGTTATATTCCTCTGCATAGAATACTATAAATACATAAGATCTGCTATCAGTCCACAAATAGAGTAGGACTTCATGGAATAGAAAAGACATTTTTAGGGATTTTACTAGGATTTTCTGAAGAGCAAGAATTCCATCTTCTACCTTCAGATTAATGCAGTAATGAAGATATTGAAAAAAACTATTAATTGGAGCATTTGTTATGAGATAATTAGGCCTTTTAAAGTAACACCATTTCCTTTTTTGCTCGAGAACAGCTATTTTGAAAGCCTTCAAGGAGGATGATTTTCAGAAGCTAGGTGGTTCATCATCTACTAACAGTGCAGTTCCTGTAAGTTATAATTCTTTTGAATAACCATCATAAAGGCAGCTAAAAATCAGTACCAGTTTCTGAAATTGCATCATTACTTCTCCATCAGTTAATTAGCCTTGCTGTCATTATCACATTAATTAGTACCTGAGATACTGACTCTGTCAGACATGAATACATTTGTGCTAACAGTCATTAACAGGCTCTTTGCACACTAATGACAGTATACCAAAACTTTAAGAGTCAGGAAAAATAACTCTGTAAGAAAGCACTCATTTTTAAGGCATATTCAAATTTTTTTTTTTTTAAGAAAAAACAAACCAAACTACATCCAAGTAATAAATGCTCTTACAGGCATTTTTTGAGAAACTATAAAATCACATGTCTCACCTGTTCAATATAGTATCACAAGGAGCTACCTACCAAGAACTACACTCTCAGCTTTTGGCCACTGAGAACATGGCAGATTTCGATAGACTTGGTCTATTATCTTTTCCTTTACTTGTGATATAGTATCACAGTTCAGCACCTTCACAGGTATGGATTCGTTTCCTCCATCTTGCACATATACATTAACTGTCTGTAAAGAAAATAATGTACATGGTTATTAAGACAAATCAGTGCTAAATTACCTCTGAATCTGTTTTTCTGGGTGATTTAAATGCAAACAGTATCTGAAATTCACCGTGCAATGATTATTGCACAGCAACACATATTTGCAATAGGAGTATGGATTATTTGAGGGATTATTTGAAGGATCCTTTGCTATTATGTAGCCAACCAGCTATCACAAATTCCAGTTAATTCCTACCACTATGACAAAACATAAAAGATACAGAATAGATTTAGTTATGTATAATATGCTAATATTATTGAGTCTTGGGAGTTTATTAAAGAGGGACACTTGAGAACAAAGAACCTGGACCAATGACTGATAATTGCAAACATAAAAACATAAAAAAGCCTATCTGATGCAGTGTCCAAACTTTTTGAGTTCTCAATAATCATTTGAACTGCACTTTGCTGAACTTGTAGAATATTGTGTGCTTTTGCCTTTCTTTATGCTGTGTTCAGAAGAAATGGTTTTAAAGTTGAGGCTGCTTCTGTACATATGGTGATTTAACATGGATCAACTACTGAGGAGTGAGTTGTTCAGCTCCCCTTACTTTATCTCCTGTGACCAATGTTAATTAAATACACACACATACACATATATATGTACATGTAAAAGCCATTTCTATCATCTTCGGTGTTTGAAAACCTCATTTACTGCTTACTATTATCACAATAACTCTAATAGCTCCAAGAAAAAGTACACCTAAGTAGCTTATGCTAGTTCTAAAATATTACTGTTTTCTAATAGTATTGACATAGTTTTTTATGTTGAGGAAAATTTCTTGAAAGCCTGTAATTTGCTAAATCTAGAGTGATTCTTTTGAAAGTAGCTTTGCTATATAAGTGTCAGTTTCACTGACAAAAGCAAATAAGAAAACCATGTCCAGAAAACCTCCCACAGAGGGAAAAAAATCAACAAAACCAAATAGATGTCATGAAAGTACTCTTTCTTTGACTAGCTGAATCAGTACAGCAGTTCAGTGCTGTCATGAATCTTTTGCCAGTCAGGTAGCTTAGGAGTCCAGGCACATCCAAAGCACTGCAGCTCTCAGATACATATGGTCCTCCCAACCATAGTGCCTGAATTTATCATATCAGACCTCAAAAATAAACTTGCGTAGTGGGTATTTTTGAACAGCAGAAAAGCTACACCATACGGCAGTCAAATTAAACGTGATTGCACTGTCCCTTGACAGAACTCTCAAACTAATCATGAGATTTCACCTTCCTTTTCCTATTAGCTTTATGGTAATTAGACATGATTTTGCTGCTGGTTCAGTATGCAGCATGTCAGTGTAACCAGTGATGCAAAACAGATTCATCTTTTAAATAAGAACAATTAGAGAGCAAACAACTGCTCTGTGCCGTACTTTCCCACCTTGTCTCACTTTCAGGCAGAAGTGAAGGAATTAACTCATGCTTTAACCTACACTGATGCACAAATGCTCCCTAACTGTTCAGAGTTACCATATTGTCATCACTGTGCCTAAGATCCCAATAACTTATGGCAATAGAACCTCCCTTCATAGTATTTTGTCACAAATATATATGCATATATATCATCATCTTCCACACATGCACACATAAAATATTTATTTGATGGGAAATCTGTAGGTTTGGACCAAACACTACTACTGTACAATGTTATAATGTTTAATATCTGGCTAATATGCTTGTTGTGCCCACATCTGATTGCATACACAAATTTTCTGCTTTCACATGGATTCATTTAGCTTAGTTGCAGGCATTGGGTTTTTTTGTGAAAAGAAACAGACTGAGTAAAGAATTACTGCCATTAAGTCTTACATGATGGACTGTGCAAACAAATTCTTTTCTCACAATTTTTAACACAACAGAAATTATAGCCAGCATTGCCAGTCAATGCGTTTTCTGTGGGTGCCAATTTCAGCTCAGATATAAAGATGATAACTCAACTAATCGCCAAAATATTAGTTAAACTTAAAACATTTCTTCTTGCTCACCACACTCGTCTTCCAGGCATTCTAAGTCAGTCTGATGACCCTGCGAGTGAAAGTCCCACAGCAAACTCCTCACATCAGCCCTCCCCTCATCATCCCTTCAGAATACATAAAATGGTGATTTTTTTTTTCAAACCACAACTTAATAAAGTTTTTTTTAAGTTTATCTTTCCACACTGCATATATGTCTCAGTTGGAGACAAGTACAAATGATTCCTAACGTGTCAGTAAAAAAGAAATCAGAAAAGGAAAAAAAAATCCTGTGTTGGTCTCTGAAGGACAGTCTGTTCATCTTTGATATCTACTGCACTGTATCCTGAAGAAAACTGGCACGACTATCAGAAAGAGTAAAACTAGATTTTACACTCCCTGGACAGCTAAAGAGGTTTTTTAAAAGTACAGTGGATTTTTTTTTTCTGAAGTATGGTTGAAAAAGTGATGGAAATTTCTGTCAGTGAAGAAAATTGAGTCAAAGCAGAAGAGAACTGGGCCATGGCACTGGTGATCAGATTCAGCAGGTGATTGAGCTCAGAGGGGGAGTTTCCTTGGCAGGAATGTCCACTTATCCCATTTGGAGGATGTAATATGGGTCTCCAGAACTGCCTGTAGAGGCAGCTTCCCCTCAGCACTGTAGAGAATGATTTCCCTAAGTGAAAATAAACGCCTTTCAATACTGTTGGGCTGCCCATGTTCAGGAGATTTTGACTCACATAGGAACAAATGCAGAAAAAGTTCATAAAGTATTCTGGAGATTGCAGAGCCATCACACAGGACTGCAGAGGAGCTCATCCTGGTATAGTGATAGAATGATCTCTAAAATGATATTTGATATGCTGACCAGCAGCAATCACAAGGGAGAAAGATAACCTGAATTTCAAGCATAATGGTAGTGCAATAATTCTGCAAAAGTCAATGAATTTAGATGTGAAAAAGGGAGGAGCCAAACACCCTGACCACTGTTCAGACTGACTGAAAATTATGAAAGGGATTTATTGAAATGGATCCACAGTGGCAGGATTTGGATTTTATCTTAGAAGATACTTTATAATTGTGTTTTCCTGCTTGGATTCTTGTTTTGGTCAAACTATTGACAGCCCTGCCCATGATAAGATTTCCTGTGCAGTTCACAGTAGTCTAGAAAACAATGTACAGACTTAACATTACAGGAATTAATTTTAAAATAAAAAGAGATTTTGTAATCTCTTAATCATGCTTTGCTTACCAACTGTGTATACTCTACATCATCGCCCAGTAAGCCTGTGTCATTCAATGTGTACTTGGCTTTCTTCAGTACAGCATCCACTGGGCCTTTTTCTACCTGGTGTTTGATAGCCTTGAACAATTTATAAAGAGGCTCCCCAGCATTGTCCTGTTTAAAGGAAAGGACATGAAATAAAGCAAAACAAAAAGATATAATCAGTGCAGCATGTTTAAGTATTACTGATTAAAAAAAAAAACTCCCCAGGCAATAGACTTTTACTCTTACCTTGAGGTACTGATATAAACAAATAGACATCCAGTTAGACAACATTCTCTCAACAACTGTTTCAGATCTGAAAAAAAAACACGACCAGTTCTGAGTATGGTAAGGGTACATGGCTTGCTTGAAATATGATATTTTTACATGCTTAACTGCATGCACTCTCCTAATGTAATGATTTCCCTATAGAGCCTTGAAAGCATATACTTGCTCTAGGATAAGTGCTTTGTATTGCTCATCATTCTTGGGTACCTTCAGCTCATTGCTGAAAATCACACATCCTTTATTCAAAACCTTAAACTGGGTCTACACTGTAAGAGCTAAAAAATTAACCCAGTTGTGCAGTTACTGGGAAATAACCTACAGATTACAAAGCGACAACATAACCACAGCAAGGTCTATTGCAATTTATTTGGGATAAAAACTGGGTTAAACCACTAGAACAAGCCCTCACTGAACGCACAATGCAAGCTGATTATGTGTGCTCATTACAGAGATGATGCCTGGTATAAACGCTAGATCATTTGGAGTAAGGTTAGATTAAAAAGTAAATGAAATGTTCAATGTGATATTTTGAAGTAAGGTAGGTGTTTCTACACTACAGTATTTGAATAAGGAAATCTGTGGCCAGCATTCCTGCCTGTGCCTTCTACAGCTGTCCCTGTGGTCTTGTCTTCATAATAGGCTTGGGCCAAGCTATTTCTGACTTTCACGGATAGCTGGCATTTTAATACGGTCACATTGCAAAAGAAACACATTTTCAGAACGTCAGAGACCTACAGAAAATATGACAATCATTCAAACCTTCTTAGCATCAGCTTTGGGTTTTTGGCCACAACATACTGCTCCATCAGTTCTAAGAACAGCGTCCTCATGATGTCAGTATAGTACTCTAGCTTTCCATGTAAAGCGACTGTCAGTAAAGATGCAAAATACACTTTAGCTCTAGCAGAGAACTCCCTTTGGTTTTCCAGCGTGTGAATAAACTGAAACAGAAAACAAACGTAGAATCAAGTCAGATGACAGGTTTCTGAAGAACCTCAACACTTGTCTGCACTAAAAAGACAAGCAATATTATTTTAATATTAATCTCCTAAGTGCAAAATGGAAAAGTTTTCAGAAGTTTGAAAAAACTACTTATAAGAAAATGTTGCCTAGAATTTGTTTCTAGATACGCACACAGTGCACTGGACTGACTGAAGGAATGTTTATATACTTAACTAAAACCTTATCTAAAAAGGATGCTTTAATTTAATGAAGAATACTGTTCTGTGACAATTTTTTAAAAGAGAAAATCAACTCTTTTCTCCTCCAAATTCCCAGTCCTTTCACATCAAATTACAAAGACACTAATATAACTACACCTGGGAATGTGCTTTCATCTGCCATAAACTCTAATACTACCATTAACTAGCTCAGTACTAAAGCCTCATTAAAAAAAAAAAAGAGAGAAAAAGTTAGAAGCCTAAATCTATATTTAGGTGTCTGACAATGAGCCTCAGTTTTTGAGAGTGAGCAATTACAATTCTCTTCAGAACTGCTGTGAGAACATCAGTCTTGATGAATAGGTCACTTGATGAGCCTCTGCCGCTCTGGGGCAGAGATTCAGCAGATGGCTGCCCACAGGTGACTCCCGTAAGAAGCCAGGATTGGAATCAGCACTCTGATCATATGTCTTAAAAGGCTAAAACAAATTTGTAACACCAGGTTTTTTTCCAGATTGGGTAATATCTGTTTTCCTACAGCCACTGCAGTGTTGACTAGCTCCATACTACAAAACCTGGTGCAGAAATAGGACCTTGCCTCTTCATCCCACCAGGAAGCTCTGGCTGTGATGCCATATATCTGCAGTGGTTTCTGTGGAATCAGAACCATAACAACATCACTTATTTTTAATAATTCTGATTCAGTTGTGCTTGCAAACCTCCTGTCTTGCACATACAGTTATGCCCAGCTAAGAGACAAGGTGAATCTACTTCAGTACTCACATTAATGAGAAATGATTTGCTATTGAGGAGGTTGGAGAACTGGTACAAAGCCTGCTCCACAGTCTGGCGCCTAGCCTCAGGAATATCCAGCTTCCCCGTAATCATCACATCTTTCTCTCCATCTTTGGACGGCAAGAAGAAGACTCTGTCTGTGTAGGTTTTGTAGTCCAGTACTGGAATTCCAGCTTCATTGATATCATTTGTCTGATCCTCCATCTCTATCATTAGATCTGCAATATGCAATGCAGTTTAAAGGTTCATTTAAAAAAAGCCTGCAGGTTTTTTAGGCAACACAATCTCTTTGGGAGCGTAGTAATAGAGAAAAAGCAACTCAGCATTAAAAACCTCTTATTTCATCTCACATTTTCTCTTGCTATTTTTACCAATTATCCTGTTAACTATGACCACAGTTAATCCTGTGGTGACATGAGGATAATTGCCTTTAGCACTGATGGTTTCCTTGCTTTTGACTATCCGAAAAAGGGCCTTAATGGGCATCTGTGTGAGTTTATATATATGAATGTAGGATTGTAGTACAGAACAAAAAAAAGACACTGTGATATTTTTGTTTGTTTGTTTGATTGCTTTGTTTTGGTTTGTTTTTTTCCCAATCCATACCCTCTAAATCTAGGTAATAATGAAAGTTCTTTTAAAAACAATCAAGGAAAGAAAAGCTTAAAGTGTAAAGCACGCTAATTTAATTTAATTGAAAGGAAAGGAATGGCAGGAAGGAAGAAGGTTAAATGGTTTATTGATAGTAATGGAAACATTTCTGTGGGACTCAAAAGCTCTGAAGTTCTTAAAAGGGACAAAAATTAGGGAATCATCCTGTGGAGCAGCTATTGTAGCTGAAGGCTTTCCAATTACCCAATATTGCTGATTGACTAGAATACCATGTTAATTAATCTAGTGACCTATTGTCTCAGAAGTTTTATTGCTCTTATTCATTCATTTACCTCTTTATTTCATAGCATTCAGCAAAGCTGAGGAAGAAAGCATCTTCTGATTTCCCTCTTTGTGGCATTAGCACTTTCTTCCTGATGTCCCTCTCCTTGGCTATCTTTGGTCTCCTGTATTTAGATTGTCTGCACTTTGTGCTATTGACATTACAGTTTCACAGTATGGAACCAGAATGTGTTTTGACTTCAGTGTTTCATGTAACTCAGACAAGGTGGATGTAGTTTAGGAAGTGGATTACTCATTGGATGTGCATTCTACTTCCCCAGTGTTTGTACTTTCTGTACCTTCAACCCAATAGGCAGAAATCTGTAGTCCCCTGCTCTCACTCCAGCAAGAGAAAAGCACCTTCTTTCAGAAACAGGTATGAAGTGCCATGGGAGAAGTGGGGAGAGGAATGGAGGACCTTGATAGATCCTCCCACAGTTCAAAATGAAGTTTGAAATTAAGCCCATTTGGGAATAGTTCTTGATTCAAACATTTGCTTCTAGTTTGTGTCCAGAATCTGGAAGGAGTCGGTTTTCCAGAAAAAGCAAGCTGGTACAAGTAAAGAACATCTGAAATATTTGAGATACCCTAAGCTTAAATTAATTTCCAAGTCTAACCTGAAATTGCCGTTTTATTCAGTCCTGCTTTTTAGCTATTGTCAATACAAAATAATGTTTTCTCTTTAGAAATAAAACACGTGGGTAATTTTTTTAATAGAGATTATTTCAACATGACCCAACAGCAAGTGTAATTCAGATAATGAGGTGACATTTTATGGTAATCATTTAGGCCAATATTTGCTATGTTTACACTCAGATGCCTAATTTAAGCATTGCAATGAGTAGTTCAACATGTAAAAATTCTGAGCCTTCACACCTCCTGCTGCCTTCCCTGGGATGATGCCTCTACATTTACACAGAAGAATTAGCTAGCTCCTCAAATCAAGCTAAGGTTTTCCCCACGATAAACAGGGGAAAATGCTATTTCTTTCCTGTGAGCTTAGCAAATTATCCCTTTGTATGCTGATTGCTGCAAACAAATTTTGCAGCTCTCAAACATCTCCTAATGTGCATACTTAGCACATACAGTCATTGTGCTAAATACTAAGTGCATGGTTAGTCACTACAAAACATTCTTATCTTCATATTAATGACCACTCACATTAATGGCTATAAGTAACCTCTAGCTCGACTGGTTTCTACTCCCAGTTTCTAACTCTGTGCTTCCTTTAGACTAAAACTATCTATTTCTTTTAATAACCTTGGCTACCTATTTTATTTTACTTTTTTCATATACAATAGCACAATATCTGCTCTATGTCAATGTCATTAATGAAGATTACAAAGATGTCTTAATTATTTGTTCCCAAAAGACAGTTTTAGCAAGCTAGTACCATTCCTTCAGTCTGTCTTCTGATTGCTCAAGTGGATGCACAGCAGTGAAAATTTCTGTCATACCTGTGAATTCCTTCTTGCACCGATCTCTGACACTCTCCTCCAGGCCTTCAAGCTGTGATTTAATTTTTTCATATTCTCGTTCTGCTTGTTGGCTCTGGCGTCTTTAGGAAATAGAAGTAAGATTTTAAAAAAGTTATGAATTACAAAAGTAAACAGTTTGGAACAGCTCTGAAAGGGAAGCCAAAGGACAGGAGGAAGTTTTCCTGGCTTTGATTTTCTTTTAAATACAGCAGAAAGAGAGAACAGAGGAGAAAAACAGCAACAGTGGCCGAAGTCTTCATTCCATGTAAATCAACTTGGCACCATTATGGTAGGCTGCTTCAAAGCACACTTGGGCCAATGATTTAAAATTCAATAAGAAGTAGCTATAACGCTTTCAATCACATATCAAGTACAGAAACTCAATTTGTAGGCACTGAACAAAGATTGCTTGAAACATGTTCTGAACTGGCTCTAAGCCACTCAGGAATGTGTTTGGGATTGAACTGAGAGGGTTGACAGAGATCCACAAGAACATCAGGGCTGTATAGCACATGGTTCAACTATATTGATAAGTACCACAAGAGTGAAATCTACCTCCTTCTGAGGGACAGTATGAGGCCCCCATTATTAACCTTAAAATTGCACTAAGTAGGTCTTAAGTGAAATACAGACGTTGTTCTGCCCCTTTATGAAGCATGAATTTCACTGTTAATCATGCAGTTTGTGTGTGGGTAGCACTTATCTCAGCTGGAAAGGCCAAAATGACCCCTTAGTAAAATCCGTCCAGCTCAGACCTACAGTGCTGACTGAGGCAGCATAAATGCTGATGGGTATGTATACAGAATAACTTATCTCTTTCACAAGTGGCACTTTAGCTGCCATTTCAAAAAGCTATGTGTGCAACTCAGTCTGCAGTTGTGTAGTTGGGAAGCCTGGGACCAATTTCTGTGTTTATGTACAAAGGACGGACTGGGCTGACTGACACCAAGGAATTTGGTGTGCGTGAGAGGAATAAATTGGTGCTCATACATATTTTCAGCTGTCATTCCCTTTCTTAACTCTGCAGATCATAAAAAAGATGAAGATAATTTCTGTAGCATGAGCTGAAAACAATCCTGAAAGCTTTAGCACAACAAAAGCACCTAATTAAAGGAACTTACCTGTAACAGATGATAGAAATACCAATTATTGCTATCATAGGAATAAGTACCAGTGGCAAAATAAGATTCAGTGGGATATCAGTCACACGTGTATCATATTCTACCCTTCCAAGGATCCATTCTCGTAGTCCAAATTTCACCTAATTGGATAAGCACAGACATTTGTCTCAAAAAGTGCAAATGGATGGTGGTTCATTTCTCAGTTGCACTCTAAATTCTTAGTAATTCCCACAAGTGAATTTCTAGCTCAAACTGCCAGACAAAGGAAGCATTTCTGAATATTTTATACTGAATTTGGGTCACTAGCACTTTATTCCATGAAGTCATTTAATTTTGCTCAGCAGAGGAAGAAAAAATCCCCAGTCTGTCTAGCTAGTGTTTTACATTCCTATGTAATGAAGGTAGAAGGCATGTGGCAGCTTGGGACTGCTCTTCACATGTTATGTCTTTTATGCAGCAGGCAGAAGCTGAAGGAAGGAAGAACAGCAAGGAGTTTCTTCATGGTACTACAACAACTTTGGAGAACAAATCACTTCAGTTAAGAAGCACTTTATCAGTTTCACTTACACATGATACTAAATTCTACAGTAAAGGTAACCTACAATGAATTCAGGAAGGTTATTGATGGTATCTCTCTTCTGCCGTTTCTTTGGTTGAGGCTGTACTTCTGGTGGCTCACAGTATAAGTCCGTTTCAGTTAGAGTTTTTATGTTGCAAGGCTCATCACCCACAAAAGCCTGGGCCTCGTCTATTGTCATGGCTTTGTTCAGGTTACTGCCCTAGACAGAAAATAAAAAGCTAAGTCATCATCGCAAAGTCTTGGGAGACAAGAAATCCTGACTTGCAATGTTCCATTTGGATCTCTTTCAGCAGCAGATGTGATTTGCACTGCAGCCTACAGAACAGCAGAATGATTAGGAATCACACGATTTCTCTCCTTGACTTGTGTGAGATAAGATGTCCCTTCCAGTTCCTGGGAGAGGGCATTTCCAAATGCCAGGCTCAGCGGGAGAGGGCATTCCTGGTGCCCGCAGGCTATGTATGCCCCAGTATGGCTAAAAAGATAGCAACTCTCTCTGAGAAGGGGATGGAAGAGGAAAGGGGAACTGTCAATGTTCATCATCTAGCAGAAGTAAGGGACTCTACCAAGCATTTGGGGTATGGCATCAAACAACTGTTAAGGCTTTGAGAAAGGAAGGTAAAATTCCATACATGCTTCAAGGACAAAAGGAGCAACCAACTCTCTACAAGTTTACCTTTGCATTAATAAGTTTGTTAACTTGTTTTTTGATGCCATCTGTGAAGTTTTCAAAGGTTGGGTCTGCAACATAGGCAAAGGAATGGCTCTCATTTTTTACAACCAACTCATAACGATCCATTAGAATAACAGTGGTAATGTTATAGTTTTCTGGGTCTTCCAGTATTGGTGGAGAAGAAAAAACCACTGTGGTTTCATTGACTCTTGTAACAAGATTTCCATAAAACTGCAAGAAAAAAGACAAGAAGAATATGCACATTTTAGAGTCTGACTTGTTCCTGTACATAACTCTTTGTAACTTCAGACGATAGAAATAAAAGCAGTGGATTCATATCCTTGCCATACAGCAGAAATAACATAGTATAAGGTATTTTCCAAAAAGAAAATGAAATAAATTTGTTGATGGGAATAAATCATTGATTCATTGTGTTCTAGCAGCTGCCTGCAGAAAATGCTTAGGCTACAGAGCAGTTTCCATTGCTTCCAAATTCTGTGGCACTTCACCATACTGGACTGCTGTCATTAAGTTCCTCTCAGATTAAGAAGTTAACATGTCACCTTTAATCCTGATCATCTTCTGTACCATTAAGTATCTTGGGTAGATTCTTTTTTTTTTCTACTCACACTGTATAATACCTCACTGAAATTCAATACAATTACTAAGTGGAAATTTTGGGATAAAATCTAACAGTTGTCACTCAACTACTCAAGGTAACAACTCAGTTCACCCATCCTCCATTCCCAATTATACAAATGTTTTTACCCTGACAATCTTTCAACTAACATCAACCATAATCAACAACACTAATAGGAGTCCTCAACATTTGTTCTATCACCACCTCTGTTTCTCACTTTGTGACTCAATGGAATTTGATAGCTTTTCTCCAACATTTCTGATATTGCCATATAAGTGGAAGCAAACCAAAAGATTAAAAAAGCTTTTAGTCTTAACCAAGAATGTTGCTATTTGTAATGCTGACTTAAGCTGACAGGCTGAATGTGTGTAAGAAGAGGGGTAAGAAATGTTGATAAACACTGTCAAGAATGCTAAATAGACTTTTAGGTTGTCCTGGGAGTCAAAGTTATCAAGATGATTACCTCTTGCAGTATTTGACCTAAAAAATATAGTTAGTTTTCCTTTTAAAAATCTTTAGGGATAGGGTTCTAATGGCTCCAAATCCAGCTGACTTTGGCATACTCTAAAAGTTGAATCATTCGTATATTACGAAACATTCACATTAACAACTCTTTATGGATCACAAGACAGTCTTAAACTGAAGTGCCAGCCTTAGAAAAAGTCGTATAACATTCCTTCTGGAAGATCACTTTTAAGTCCTAAATCATGTCATTAAATTGTGATCTTCATTAGAAGAGTGGGAAATTGAGACTGTTGGTAATTTCAGTTCCTCTTAACATGAGATGCAAGAAGGGTTTTTTTTTTAACCTTATTTTTCACAACTTCTGGTGAACTGTTACAGGTGGAATATGCATGAAGCAAGAAAAAAAGAACACTTAGTTCATTGAGATATGAGAAAAATAAAAGGCACTGACTGTGCAAAGCTGAGTATTATGCACTGTCTACATTTGGATCCTCTTTCAGGCAAATCTCTAAAGCTTGCAGGGGGAGAAGAAGGAGAAAGATAACGAAAAACCAAACACTTTCAAATTCTGAAATACATCCACTTTATCACTCAAAGCTTAATTTTTCTATCCTTATTCATATTGAATGAAAGTAATTTTAAAGCAGAAGATGGAAAGGTACAAGTGAATGTAAGTCAAGATGCTATGCAGGAAAGTCAAGATCTTCTCCCACAGAAATCCTGAACACACCCAGAAATCTGTTCAAACCTTATTTCACCCCAAGCCCAGTGAAGTCCAGTGGGCAAACTTCAATGCAGTTTTGGAACACATTATATACTTTGCATCTAGTGCAGTGCCTTTGCAAGGAAAGAAAGAAAATTACCTTTTTTTGATTTATCTTCCCTGCTTCTGGACGTTCTGCATATACCAGCAATGAGAAACTCTGGATGAGCTCAAAATTGGTTCCAATTACTGTAATATTTCTCCCCCCACTGAAAGGTAGAATTAAAAAAGAAGTCAAGTCATTGGCAAACTATCACAGCTTTACACTGGTTCATCCAGCACTGCTACTACTTCCACTGAAAAAAACCCTATATATAATGCCTACATGACAGTTAGATATCCTACAAAAAGAACTTTTGTTAAAGGTATCAATGACCACAGCATTTAAAACCAGCAATGTCAACTTAAAAATCACTTGAAAACAGCAGAATTTAAAAACGTACAAAGTGCTTTGCCAGTATTTTTGGCTTTTCATTGATGGCAATCTTGTGTGCTTTACTTCTCCAATATTATTATTAAAATCACTCTGCCTACCATACACAAAAAGAGACAAAGGTGAGAGTGTATTTTCCACAGGTCTGTAGGGACCTGACTTCTTTATTCTCTTTCATTTGCAACACATTGTTTAAAAAATAATACATTCACATAAGAAGAAGAATGCACGCAAGTTGCCAGTAGGAATTAAAGTCATTAAAGTAACGTGGATTTAGAGGGATAGCAAACCTCAAAGCGATCCATAAAAGTATGCTTCAGTTTATACAGAGGAAAAAAAAAGTAATTTAAATTCCATGGGGTAAATCACTATTGATCTATCAAAGAAACAGTCTGAGCCCCAAAATCACCCAAACCAAAAATAAAAAGCAAATGTTAAAACCAAATCTTATTTTATACAAGTAACTCCTCAATATGCAAGGAGACAGATATTAATATCTCCAGGAGAAGTCATGGTCGAATTTATTTTTAATGTTCTGTTTGTTAGGTCATGTTGTTACACTTTTTACTGAAAAAAAGTGGAAACATCATGATCTCACTCTGCCAACTGTACCCCACTAAGCAGAAAGATCAGAATATTGGGGAACAGCAGAGACCAACATGAATCAGGCTCCTTTTTGTCCCTGTATAGGTCACAGAATGACTTTCAAAGCCAGAGGTATGCTACAAGGGCTTTTATACAGATGATTTGCTATATTGCTACAAATACAAGAATGCCATACATTTCTTTGATTTCCCCATTAGTCCTAGGTGAGCTTTTCCCCAGAAGGAACAGCTACCAGATGGGGTCTTACTGAGCACCACCATAGAACAGCGCATATTTTCTAAAAACATTATTGAATCCTGGTCTAGATTTCCTAGGAAGATACTTTTTTTCCCTCATGAGACAAAGAAAGAGATGACACACCATAACTTTCCTCTGTTTCCAGCACACTTATTGAAAGCTAAATAGAAGAACTGTCAGAAACCTCTCCATTAGAAACTTTCTATATAGGTTATCCTAGTAGGATAAAGATTTGTAACTAATGCAAAGATCATTTGTCTGACGTGCTGAAATACTTCAAGCCTCTTTCTTTGAGACATCATCATTTATAAGAAGCCTTTTCTGGCTTCAGGATCGACCTTTGAAATGGGATGAAAATTTGGAGCTAAACAGAATACTTTCAAATATCAGTTGCCGTTTAGACCACAAACCCTACATACTTAAATGTGTGCATGGCCAGAGTACAGAAGTTTATTTCAAACAGTTCTGTATATAATAGGTTTATTACATATTATACATATTTTAACCCAATTTTAAATGAAGTTATGACAAACATTTCATTACCTGCTGAAGCTATTTACCGGCAGAAATTTGGTAACAGTAGGATTCCCACTGTATGTAAACAGCTGTGGTACAGGAATTGTCATACCCCCATAGTTCATTGTGACTGGAACAGTTTCAACCTTGTTATTAGGTCCTGTAATGCAAACGATCTCGTCTCCAAATTTGGTGCTAGATTGGAGAAGAAAAAAAAGAGGAAACATCTTCTGTTATTAATATTATGGAGGTTTGTATTCCTTTACTGTAGTACCCCAGAAGCAACAAAACCAGGGGTCTATTTTTGCCAGGCACCGGCTAGTTACCAGAGGAGACATCACTTTTTTCAGATCACTTTGGTTTTTAAAAAAAGATGTAGGATGTGACAATGAATAGTGTAAAAACACAGGAACAATGCAATGTGAACACAGTTAGTGTCCTTTCCTTTTGTGAGAAAAGAGAATGGCAGCAAGTAATAAAAGGACAAAGAAGTCAGAAGAACAAGTCAAGGGGCACTAGGAGATTAAGATTTTATACAGAACCATTGAGGAGATGCTGAGTGAAAGCATGAGTGAGTTTGAAGCAGCCAGTCAAGCAGAGAAAGCCAAAACTGCAAAAATCTTTGGATATCTAAATTCTCCCACTTTGGGTGTTTTTACAGCTCCTTCTTCCAGCGGGAGCCTCTGAGTGAGTTTCTGTCTGCATGCTACCTGCAGAACTCCATTGCATGGGATGAGTAATGGAGAGACAGACAGTGGATTTGTTTAAGGCCAGAAAAGGTTGGTGTTTCATTAGAATACAGCTCTGTATTGTTAATTACTTAGGCTACGTACACATTGCAAGGCTGGCTACCAACTGAAACTTGAACATCCTTCTTGGAACCAGTGGCCAGGTTTACACCAGAGATGGTAAGTGTGGTTCCACCCGCTTGTGGACCACTTTCAGGTCTTATTTGAGAAGGATGAGGTTCCTGAAAAGAGAAGATGGTCAAACTGATTGAGAAAAATAAAACAAAATTTATATCAATATTATTTGGTTAAGTAGCTAATAGAAGTTTAATATTACTACCTGAAAAATAGTAAAATTAAGGTAATCACAATTTTTCTAAAATATAACAAAATCTTTTATTGTTCATGCTGAAGGAAGAAGTAACAGATGATGTTGTCAGAAATATCTCTAATTAAAATTTCAGAGACAGCCAAATAAAGTGAAACAAAGAACTTTTATTTTCAGCACGCTGCATGCACTGGACTCGTTCCAGGGTCTGAGAACACACCCGGAATGGGAGGGATGAGCCCTTTTTAAGGTCCTTGGATTTACGTAACCACTCCCTCGCTCCTCCTATGCCAAGGCCCGCTCCTTTTCTTTCTTAAAAGATGATATAGTCTTCTTGGATTTTACTGATCCCTCAGGGCCAGCTTGCACCTTCTTTGGCTCTCTGGTGCAATCCATTGGTTGTCTTAACCAACGTATCAGGTTGTTCCCCTGCCCTGGCTGCATGGTCCCCTGGCAGTGACCCAGACTGGTCTCACTGCCTTACCTGCTTTCCGGCATGCCTTCACACAGTAACTGTAAGCAGACTGTAAGCAGAAGTAAGTAACTGAGAGTAAGTCCTCGACCACAAAAAGTGTCCCCAACTCTCCAAACAAAACAGCCTCCAGGTATCCAACACGAGGCAACCATGGAAACTCCCGCTTGTAATAAAACCACCTTATTTATTTCCCACAATGTGAATACACTTTTTTTCTTTACTGTATTTTATGAGGCTTTATTCAAGTTTCAATTTCCTTTTCACATAATGTAGGGTTAACTATCATTAAGTTTCTGAGAGCTTTCAGTTGGATTTCCTGGTTTCATACTTATTTTAAGATTTTTCTCTCCTTATGGCTGAGTCTACCTACATCTTTCCTTACAGTTTCCTATGTTGTGTGTCAGATACAGGCGACAAAGAGCATGGTTTTCAAAGCTTGTACCAAACAGAGAGAAGATTAAGATTCTCTTTATCTCACAAGGTTCTTAATTGTTACACTATTCTTGAGCTATGAGCTTGCAAAGAAAGAAAATAAGAAAACGCTCAACTTTTCTTTACACCTAGAACCTGGGGGTGGGTTCCTTAAAACCAATTAAAACAAGCAGACACGCTTCAAATTGTTATGAAATTTGTTTGATATTTAAATTTCTCAAATAATTTTCCTCCTTTTGTTCTCAATTCAGTCTTTGTTTCCATGATTGTATTCTGGGAGCTATGGCAAATACTGTAAATTAACAGAGAGGGCTTTTCATGAACAGCATGATTTAATTACTTCATCGCTAAGTAGTTTCTGCTTCCAGTTGAGAAAAGCATCCTTATTCAGGACCACACTGAAGCTGCTGAATCAAGAGGATGACTGAAGCCGAGCAAGCCGCGTGACAGGGGTTACCAGCCGGCCCCGGGCGAACGCTGCCCGCCGGCCCCACGCCTCACCAGGCCTGCAGACGTGCCGCAGCCCTCGTGCTCGCCAGGCCACAGCTGCTGTGCCTGCAGGCAGCACGGTGGTCCAGGGCACCCAGCTGCCATGGGTGCTGAACACACAGAGAGGATGCCGGGTCCAAGCATGTGGCTGGTGCATTAGGCTGGGGCACTGCTACGAGGTATCCTGATCCTGCTCTTGCTGAAGCATACCAGATCAAGAGCTTAGGGAGGCTGTGAGTAGGTAATGCCTCTTCTAATGTATAACTGTGCTGTTTCACCCATATTAAAACACAATCTTTTCTTGAATGAGTCAAATAAGGAATGAGCTTATTTCCCAGTCTCATGTAGATTTGTAAAGGACAGCTGTTATCCTCCTCTGGCCTAATCTTGCTAAAATGGTTGACTGATAATAAAGTCCTGGCTTGGGGCTATTCCATAGCAAGCATTGGCAAATAAAGAACAGAGAACTTTAAAAAGTACCCTTGCTCTTGAGGGTTTCCCTGATGACCATCACAAGCACTGATAATCCCACTCCAAGGAGGAAAAGCCCTGCTGAGAAACAGAGAGCAACGTGCCCAACTCTTACTAATCATGTAGCAAAACCCGTTCTCTCATGTCGTTTTGCTCAAGCACAGACTGCAATCTCTGACAACTGAGAGCTACAAAACCAAGGGCCCACCAACGGCAGGGATCAAGGGGACTGATATACTGCACTTCAGTTCAAAGCTCAGTGAGTCATCAACAGGTTTTTAACAAGCAGCATAAAAACGCATCCAATTACCTCATGGTTACTTTAAAAATTTATTTTATTGAAGCTCAGATATTATAGAAACATTGAGAACTCATACGTGCTCTGCTTGTTTTATACTTTCATGTCTGAGCAACTTCCCTCTGAAGGAATGCATCATGGTTCAGCACACTTCGCAAATCCACAATGACAACTGTAATTTGCTCTCGAGTCATTGAGCTTTACGAATATGCTTTAACTAATTGGGTGTCAATTGCTTTTCTTCCCTGAGAGAAATCTGTTTGTAAACCCTTCACTTCTCAAGAGTGAGCATATGACTGCTCTCATGCACTAACCTTTGATTTAGCATTAATTTAATACATCACTCAGGTTACAAGATTTTATATAGGGAAGTCACTCAAAGTAATTTTAAAGCATTTTAAAAGCTCATTGAGGTCTATATAACCCTTTCCGTGCACCTTCATATTTGGATTTAATTCCTTGATGATTTAAGCTAAATTGAAACAAGTCATGCCAGGGTAAATAGAAAGTTTACAGGGGTCAGTTTTAAAAATCCCATTTGAAGTTTAAATTAACATAAGTCTAGATATGCAATTCATACAAAACCTCATTTTTTATAACAATTTTGTTGCTAAAAAGATAACAATCACAACTGTATATAAAATACACAGTCAATCAATAGTTTATAAAAATATATAAAATACTTTAAGTCTAACCTTACCACATGGACAGAAACCCATACCTTTTATTAAATTCAAATTAAATCTTAATTGCTACAAATTGTTAAGCATGTTGAACCTTTGTATTATCCACAGTAAAAATCCACAGAAATTATTAGCTGCATAACATGTCTAGGATAGTTTTCAGATGAAAGTATTGCTCAAGAACTACTAAAGAATCAGTATGGACAAATTTATTCTCCCTGAACCTCTGAAAAAAATATTTAAAACTTGTAGCCTTTTCCCTGAATACTACCTTCACTGAAAGAATAGCCTACAAGGACAGACATAGGAAGGAAAGGAACTAAAAATCACTTAAAGGAAGCCTTTAAACACAGACTTAGGAAACAGAGGAACAAGAAAAGGTTTCTGAAGCATCATGCACCCCTATTCTCTGTAATCTTAGCATAACAAATGAAAGGAAGCTTGCTAAGAACTTCAGCTAGACAGTCATATTCCTTTCTTCCAGCAAAAATGTGAAATAATTGCCCTGTTAAAGCTCTGCTGGGTTATCTGATGGGTCCCTTTGGCAGGGCATCAGCTGTTTCTGTTGCCAACAACCAGTAAATACGGAGTGAGCCACAAACTTGAACCATCCAGCGTCATTTTCTATGGGGGACCTGTAAGGGGTGCTCTCATTTGCTTCCCTAGGAACAAGGATGCATCAGTAACCAACTAGCAAAGTTTTCTCTCAATAACACAGCAGTAAAGGGGAAGTGAAACAAGTATCTGTTTCATTTTCCCCAGAAACCATTTTTTGTTTGGTTGATTTTGGTTTTTTTTTCACTTGTTTTGTTTGGTTTTTGTTTTGTTTTCCCCCCCTTAGAAAGACTCCAACTCTGCTGTAATTTAAAGCCCAGATACACCAAACAGGAGGAGAACTTGCCACCCACTCCTCATGAATCCATGATGCAGACACATCTTGGTTGCACTTCAGTCTGAATGGAAAACTGCAGCCAAGAATCACTCTGGGAACTAACTCAGGTAGCAGCCAAAGAGGAGGTGGAACAGTTATGGTTAACCCTTATTTTGTCTTTAATTGCTGATCTTGCACCAGTCCCTCAAAGGACTATTTTAAAAGAGTTTAATTCAAAATATTCATATTTAACGCATTTAAAATAATTTTGCAAATACCAGGAGCTCTTCAGAGGACAAATACTGTGGGCGCCTCATAAAGATAATCTAATAAGGAGAAACTGAATGATGCTTTGTGTGCAGAGGAATTCTTCTGCATGACTGATAAGACAAAGCATTATATAGTAATACTTTGTTTGGCAGGAATATTATTTGATTAATTTTAACTTGCTATTTTCTGTTTCACATTTTCTCCCTTTCCCTTCCTCTTAAGGATCTGCCAGAAAAAATAAGCAGCTAAAATAAATTATCAAGAATTTTAACAATTTTAATAATCATTTTATTGCAAAACCAACATGTTATGAGCAAGTTTTAGTACTCTTCTAAAATATTCATGGATGGCTCAAGGAACAAAGTGCCATTGGCCCACCTGACAGCCTTCTTAAGAGTATCAATAAAGAAAAAAAAAATGGGTCATACAAATGCTCAACCAGAAAGCATTTTTCAAAAATGCAATTAGGTAGATAGGATCAGGAGAAGAATGATATTTCACTGAATGACAAGATAAACTGAAAAAGTGCCATCAGTGGTGGTGCAAGCCTTCAACAAGAATTGTGTTACCTAAGGAAAAGGTAACCCCTTCCCATGACTCTCACCAGTGGGACAGACAGGTTCAGACCCTTGGAAGGTGCCAGGTCTAGTCTTGTCTTACACAGTCTTATGCAGTCTGGCAAACCTGCACCTAACCCACAGCTCTGTGTTGCAAAATTGCTGCTTGTACCAAGGGGCAAACTCCTTTAATTTGAACTCAACCTCCAGCAGTACCAAATGTTCAACCATTACAAATGGCATTGATAACCTTCTGACCTCAGTATTGTGAGATCAGTGATGCCACCTTTTCCAAATCCCCTCAAGGATTTCTTCTCTCCTTGTTTCTGCCCTTTTCTCATTTCAGTTTCTTAATCAGAAGTACACCTGTTCTCACGATAAATACCCCACTTGCTATTTCAGCCCTCCACACTTTGAGATCTTTGTTGGTTCTGTCAAAAGACACCCAGGGGAAGTCATACTTTCTATAAGAGCACTATAACATCACACTGCAATGTTCAGTGTAATCATAATGTTAAACAGAACATTTGATTATGTGTCCTGTATGGAATTTGTAGCAGTCTTGTAACAATTCTTTTGGAAAACATCAGCCCTTGTGAGGACTTGGCAATAATTCATTTCTTATGGATACAGTAAAATTTAAACAACTCTGCAAGCACTAATTTAACCCTTGCTTTATAACTCCTCAAAGTGCAGAAAATAATTCAAACATATTTCATTTTTTTTCTTATTTTGTTTGCAATGGAGGAATGTTCTTTCACGTCTATACTTCTTTTGTCACCAGGAAAATATTGTTCACACCTTCCATTCCAGGTAGTTTAATGTTTGAGCATAAATATTTTCTGCAATAACAGGCAGATGGGCTTTTTGATAGTCTAGTTTAAAAAAGCCCATTCCAATGTCTGTCAGCTGTTCAGTGGCCTGTTTTTTGATGAGTCTGGTAAGCCATATCCCAGCAGAGGGACTTTGTGCCACCAGGATTCCCCGCTGCCTTATGCTCTCACGATCATGCCCTGTGTTTATAGGAAGTAGATTTGCAGTTTTGATAAAACGTGTGCAAATCCACAGCTATGAATTTTACTCAGAATAAAATTCAATAGAATAGTTCAGCTGGGAGTGACCTACAATCGTTATTTAGTCCAACTTGTTAACTGGTGTAACTTGCTTCCTACTGCATGGTTTATCCTGAAGAAGTAATTTGATCTGGACAGGATTTCTCGCTTGTAGGTCTGAGCAGATTGTAGCTTGTTAGTCGTGGGAAATTTGAGCACTTACATATTTTACACATAAACCTTCCTTGAATCCTACATAGGTGTAATAATGTTGAGCTAGGGATCTCAAAGTCCACCTGCAACCCAACTTTCCCGTGTTCTACGACTCCTGGGTAAATATTCCCAAACTGTTATGCAGTTTTCCCAATGCTTTGATAACCACAAGGCAGCTTTGTTGGAAGGATAATAATGTTACAAATAGGTTATTTCTAGTGCTTTTAGGCCTGTGGTTGGTGCGCTCCCTGTTGATATTGTTTACCTAAAAGCAGTGGTTATCTGCTCCAAGCAGGGAGACAATGACATTGTCTAAGTTCTTGTACATTACTTATGGTGCGTAACATTCAAATAATGCTAGTATGTTTTGTAGAAAACCCATTTATTCTCTTTGCAATACCAATGAATTCCTTTATGTGGCATTTGCATTCCTGTATGCCACTGTCTTTGCTTCATCAGCTCAGAGGTACTGGAAAAAAATCCTAAGAAAAATACTGACAAAAGAGCTTCAGCAGACCCAAGTATGTATATGACTTCCCACTCAGGCTGTTTTCCAGTGTCCTGTTTTCTTCATCACAGCCAGAAATCTCATATTTGCTTGCTTTATTGTATGTTTTGCTCCCTACTTAAAAATCTGTTCACAGAAATGCGGATATATTTTTCATTGTAGTTTCATGCTTTCTGTGTGCTAGAGGGTAAATTATCTCCACGTCTGTTCCACTTATAATCACATTTAAAAGTGAACTTGCTTATTAGCAGTGCACATGACTGCTGCTCTTACACAGCTACTGTAGATGCTCTGAGCATTCACATTTAGCTCTTACATTTTTCATCCTGTTTATTAATCTAGAATGAACTTTTTCATTTTTCATGTTTTATGAATAGCAGTTAGTGTTTTTGCAGAGTTAGGAAGGTGATCTCTTATTTCTTCAGTTTTTTTAATTACAATTTTAATAAAAAAATACCTTTTATAGTCCAAAAATGCTTTCAGAGAGCTCCCAGCATTTTAGATGTCTGTGGTCTGCTGATCCCAAATCAAAGTCCAGCTTTTAGCTGGCTAGCAGTAGAGTTGTTCCTATTCTTTTTTTTTTTCCCCCTTGTCTTTCCTGGTTCTTTGCAATTTTCTTTGCAATTAAAGATATGCAGGTGTAAAAGAGAACCATTCCCCCAGTCTCTTTTTCACTCACCCATCTTGTATCTGTGATCTGATTTTCCAGGCTGATTCATGTTATTTTGTTTGCTCTGTAGCTTTCCAGGTGTTCACTATCATGTCCAGCCAACTCACTTCTGTTTCCTTACGCAGTATCCAAGAACAAAAGGAGTGGAGCCCTATGGAGCATCACCTAAGTTCTGTATATCTTTTTTTATTTCTCTACTTTCCCCCTCGTTTGTCATCAAGAACAACCTCACCTATAAGAAGTTTCATTTTCCCAGAAGAATTCCTGGGCATGACTCTGTAAATAAGGATACTATTTACTATAGTATCCATCTGTGGTAAGCAGTTTCTAGCCCAAGAATTATACCACCGAGATAAAATTAATTGCCCTTTATCCTTCACTAACGCAGAAAATCAAAGAGAGAAAGGCCAGAAGACAAGAAGCGCCAGAAATTCAAAAACAGTTGGAAGGTAACAGAGGAGTGGAGCCTAACAGAGTTGCAAGGAATCCTTGGCGTGAAGTCCATGCTTCAGAGGGGGATGCTAGAGAAAACAAAACTGTGCCAGACCACAAGCAGAGACACAGCTGGGAAGGGAAAAGAGGATGGTGTCAGAGCATGTCCCCATGATGCTGTGAGAGATGCCAGCTGCAGCACAAGGGGAAGCCAGCAACAGATGGAATTGTTCAAACGGACATGATGGGCAGCAAATGGTGAAGCCACCTAAGCTCCCTTCTGTCAGTTCCTGTAGACAGTGACCTCCAGTCGGGGGTTTGCCTTTGATGCAAGTGCACATCTTCACAAGAAGAAATGGGCCCTTGTGCTTCCACATAAGCAGAGAACAGGGATGCTGTTTCAAGGACAGCGCACATAAATGTGGATAAGATTTTCACAAATGTGCAGACCATGTTATTCTCTGCATTTATCTCATCCATCCTTTCCTTCACAAGTACCTCTTCCCTCTCGTCATCCTGGTCCCAGCTGCAGTAAGTTCTGGCTCTTGAAGTGGGTTTGTAAAATAACTAATTTGTTACCAAAATTACTTGGCTCACACTGAAAGCTAAATTATTCTGCCAACTCTTGCATATTATGGACACAAAAATTAAAGGCAGAGCACATGAAGTCCTGTAGATATCAGCCACCTTGTTGGAGGTCAAAATGTCATTTCATGGACTATAAAGGTAACCACAGGAGCTAAATTAAGCTTCTGAACGGGGAACTCGAGTCATTAGGAACTGCTCTTTTCCCCTCCACTTTCCTCCTTTCCCAGACTCAAGGGAGCCTGTTTCTTGTTTCTTCAGACAAGCCACCCACTCACAGGATATTCAACCAGAGAATTTCCATTGCGCATTCTTGGCAACCTGGTGTTTACCACAGTGGCTGACCTGACCCACCAGCTCGCCTCCTCACAGCATCCACAACACAAGTCAGTTCCTGGGTTATTTCTGCAACAGCAGAGGGCTGAGCTGAGTCCTGCCTTTCTGGGGCTGCTTTATCCAAATCTGACACCCTGTAAGCTGATCAAATGCTTCCAGGCACTCCAGGTGTCCAGGCAGAGCATTTGCCTGGCAATGCACATTGTGTATTGGCTGCTGCTGTGGATAGGTCACTTATGCAAAGGGCTAGTATTTTAAATAACTAATTTTTTGGACTGAAGACAGCATCTTTTTATCATGAGGCAGACACCACATGATTTTCTAAAAAGACCATAGAGCTTTGCTGACAGGTTTGATGAAGAAATGGAAGCGTGCATGACTGGAAAGTCTGCACTATCATACAGCCAGTGTTTACTGGCAGCTTTCAAGAAGAATCATGAGCACTGGATGATGGGATATGTATTAAAGTGCATAGCTCAGATGATAGAGAGTTAAGACTAATAATATCCGCAAGAATAAGGGCCAACTTTGCTAGAACTCTCAGCTAGCTAGGAGTGCTCCTGTCCACTATGCAGGCTGACACACAAACAAGAGTAAAATAAGGACTCAAGAGTAAAATAAGATCCTCTGGAAGCAATTCCAGACTGCTGCAGATGTGTGGTTTATCAGCATCAATCATAATGGCAACAAGCATGTAACAATCCCTCCCAAAAAGCCCACCCAAGGTCCCCAGCTACAGTGTAAAATTAATGTGTTGAGGTAAAGACTCGTGGAGAAAAATGAAGGAGTGAGCTAAAACACTCCACAAAAGCCTTGAGGCACTGCCCTGGTGAGAGCTCTCAGAGCAATTGCTTCAAACATCACGAAGCAAAGCAGAGGACAGAGGCAGGTAACAGGAAACTGCCAAGTTGGGAGTAGATTAAGGTGAAAGAGTGCACCTTGTTAAATGTAACTGTGCTATTCATTTCACATTCAAACTTCCAGTATGGTGAATAGTCATGTTCACGTTTGTTTTCAGATCAGACTCTAATTTATCCTTCCTTCTTCCTCTTTTTGGTTATTCATCTCATCTTGTTTAGGTAAACAGACACCCTGATTTATAAAAGTCATTATTTCCAAGCCAGTTCCTAAACTACCTTCAGCACCTCAGAAATGTATTACACTTTTGCAAAGTTCTACATCTAATTTCACCATGTTAAATTTATTTGAGCTTTCTGAAACCATGTAGTCTTTTTAACCTGCATAGCCTAAAACTCACAGAATTGCTCTGAAAAACAGATGCTGGAGAACGCCTGAACCAGCCGCAAGCTCTTGTCCTGGTTGCTTGAGTTTGAAGAAAAGGTGTTCTGAAAAAGGAATCAATGCTTGTATGGAATCAGCAAATCTGGGCCAAATACTTTGGAGAAGCTTAACTCCTTCCTTCGAGACTGCTTCTCACTGCCATAGTAACAAAGGAAATCAGATAAAGTTAACAACAAATGAAAACACAAGACTGGCCTTTAGCCATGTTACTGCTTCACTTGCTTAGAGACCAGCCAAGCTGTCAGTGCTCCAGATGTGCTGCATAGCTGGATATTAAAATTTAGCATAACTTCATTTCTATTTCACTAACAGGAGAATGGTTATTGCCTGATCCTGCTTATAGTAAAACAATAGAAATGTCAGCAGAGGATGACTGGGTTATCAGAATTTAATTTCACTGGAATGATTGGACTTGAACTTCACTCAAGTTGTATAGAGAAATTCTGATGGGTAGGTAGAAATAGAGCTTTCTTCCCCTGTTATGCAGCAAATATAGATGAGATGCTCACTGCACATCACAGACACTTATGAACCAGGGCATTTCTGCTCAGAAAAAATTTTAAATTGAAACCATGCTTCCCTTTTAAGTGGATTTTTGACGCATTTAATGGAGGTCTGGTGCATTCCTCAGTTCTGAAATGCTCTGTGTTGGCAGATGGGGCAGAAGCATGAGTCTGAGCCCGAAGTTGTTCTGACTACTGATCCTCATCAGTCCACCTTTAAAAATAAATCTCATTGTTCAGACTGCGTATCAACAAGAGCCAAACATAGTACCGCTTAAAGAATCATTAAATGGTTTGGGTTGGAAGAGACCTTCAGAGTTCTTCTAGTTTAACTCCTCTGCCATGGGCAGAGACATCTTTCGCTAGATCAGCTTGCTCAGAGCCCACCCAACCCAGCCTTGAAAACTTAAAATAATGGGGCAGATACAGCTTTTCTGGACAATTTGTTTTTATGACTCATCACTCATGATAAAAAAAATTCTTCCTTGTGTCTGATATACTTGATAAGTGATTACAAGCTTTTGGTTGCAGATACTAGTCACATGTACAAGACTGAGACTGTGAGGAGCATGATGATACCTCTGGTGTTTACAGACACATTAGGCTGAACATCTGCAGTGTTTCCTTGTGCACTGCTTGTGCACTTTTGCTCTGTGATGCCGCACAGTGCATTTAGAATGATCACTATTAAAGCTGAAGCTATTCTTCTTCAGCAGATCAGAGAACACAGTAAAAACAGTGATAGTTACCAACAAAAGGGTAGTCAGCCAATGTGCCAAAGAAAGCGGGAAATTCATAAGAGAAAATTTATTTTAGGAAGGCTCTTGGAAAGAAGAGTATTTTCTTTCCTTTGTATATATTGAATAAAAGAGGTTTTAAACAAAGCACAGATTTTGCATGTCTGCTGAAAGAAATTACCAAAGAACTGCCTGAAAACAGCACTGAAACAAGACTGCAGCTTTAAAGACAACATTAACTGATGCAACTGTCTGCTCTGACCGTCTGTTCTCATGTCAGAAGCATTCGTATCACACTTGTAGAAGTGCACGTCAGTGTGATGCTCCTGTACCGACTTCAATCCTAACTGCAGTCCACAGTTGGCTTCATTTTTTGGTGGAATAAAGATAAATGAAACTAGAAACCAACATGATCAGTTTTAAGATGTGAATTGTATTACTTGTTATTGCTTGGCATCTTGTAAATAGGGTCCCCAAGGAAAGATTTTTGCAGAAAATAAAAATTATCAGAAGTGAGCTTAGGCATCTGATTTTTCAGTAACCTCAATGCAGGCAGAGATTAGCATACAGGGAGTCTTGAGCTTGCAGGAAAACATCCACCTGGCTGATGCCTGTGCACATCAGGTTTTCCTAGTGACACACTGATGGGCAATTAAGAATCTTTCCCTGAAGAAGCCAAAAGCAGTGGCTGCTTATCTTGCTTCTCAGATGGGCTGAGTAGGGAATCACACCAGAACAAGTCCACAGACAGGTTTGGAAGCCTACATGTGGGCTTCAGATTACATTTCAACACAGTCCAGAACAATTTCATGTGCTTTCCATGCAAACCGTGGGAGAATCTTTACACACAGATGCATAGGAGAACTGGTGCAAAACATACCCAACACAACAGATTCATGTCAAAATCTCATCTCAAGTAGGGCTTACTGTCACAGCATCTGTCCTAGAGGCCACAAACATACACACGGAAGATTATTTCATTGTTCTCCGGTTAAGAGGAATGAGATGACCAAAGCAAGACTTAATCATAACCTACACTTCGACAAAGGAACAGATGACATATTCAAGCAAAAAGGGTGGGAGTTTTTTTGCAGATGTATTACCAGACAGAAGAGGTATTTGCTTGGAAATTACAGGAAACCTTCTTCTAGCCTCTTTTCTGAAAACAAGAATATCCTCTTCTCAGTTAAATGTCATTCTTGACTTACTCCCACTGCATATTGCCAGCTCTTTTCCTTTCCTTCTCACAAGATATCAAGAATTAATGAGACAGAAATTTAAATAAGGGAGAAGATAAAAGCCTAACCCACCATTTATGTTTTATAGTTTTATAGTTTATAGGTGTAATTTTAAGTATCAATATGAGGACTGAGATTATTGAAACCTCTCAACTATCATAGGCTCTTATAAATTTTCAAGACCTCATAGATACAAATAAAGATATTTGCTGCTAAAATCACAGGCTAGATCAGCTATAAGCTAGGGCCACATTTAGAACAAAGCAATTAAGACAGAAATGAAATTTTCCTTCATAGCCACACTGAAAACAAAGCACAAAGCACATATGTTACATGAACATACACCATGCTGCCTGTGGCTCTGCATGCCATATTCTTCTATTAAATAAATTATTAAAGAAATGAATGTACCTTCATTACTTATTCTTCAGCTGCCCCGCATCCATTCTTCTCATTAAGAACATTGGCTAGACTAAATATCATGATTAAAATACTACACAGTGTATCTAGAGAATACCTAATTTTTTGCAGTGCTTTTTTTCCAGTTCAGTAGTGACACTTAAGAGAAATTATGTCACTATTGAATAAGTTTCTTACAGTTGCTTTTCTACCACATCTTTTTAACTTCAATGGCAGATATCATCCTGTTTTGAGATTCTGGATCTATTGATCAGAATAGATTTTTGGTACACCTTTTGCATACAGAAATGCTGAAGTATAAGTGTTTTCTAACATTCTTGAATGACAGTGCTATTGATCAAACAGTTTGTAAGACAAACACAAGCAATTCTGTGCTTAATAGGTAAAGTTCTAACTTAAGTCAAGCACAAAGTATAAAGCAGGTCTCTGAAAAAAAAAAATGCGCTTACCTGGTATGTAAACAGCACTTCACTTGGTGATTTACCTAATTTTCCATTGATGTTAACTTCAATTTGACCTTGTTGTTGTTCATTCATTGGTCCAACTCGACACACAATCCTAACGAGAAAGAATGTAAATTTATCTGCTAGAAGTAACAGCTGCAATACCAATGCAATGTATGTGAGCTACCACACACACTGCCAGCAAAAGCACTCACTTCACTTTACACTATACAATGTTCTTGAACACTGCCTCAGATTCCTGGCAAAACCATCCAAGAATAGTTTGCTCATCTATCTAATGGTTCAGAAAACTGAAACCTGAGCACTGTACACGCAGCTACTTTGGCAGCCTGTTAGCAGAAGTGACTTCTACAGAAGGCTCAAATTCAGCCCGTAAGTCAAAGTTGAACCTCTCCAACCCAACACAAAGTTTACAGGGGACTTTGTGATGTTTAAAAAACCCAAGGGGCCCCCACCAGCTTGATGCAAGCATCAGATCATCAGCTATCTTAGAATTTTGTGTGTTTTAGCTGCTGATAATTTTGTTGTGCATCCTGCTATCTTTCAGCTTCAAAATACTGCCTTTTCACACCTATGATCAACTTTGCTTCAGAATTACTGTTCTCTGAAAATAAATTTTCAGATAATACACACAAAATCAGAGGTCAAGGAACACTGGCCAAGAAAACACTGCCTTAACTTTCACTGCTGCTGAGTGATAGCTAGCACATTTAAATTTTTATTTCAAATGGGTGACCAACAGAATGAAAGCATAAAAAGGCAATAAGGATTTGATACACTTGAAAACTGGGACAAATGCTTAATGCAGAGCTGATAAAATAATTAGATAAGGAGGCATATAATGCTTGCAGCCTGTGCAGTCAGACAGTTTCATATAGGACACACCCTGAGGATCAGTGCTCATTTCTGTCACTCCTTAATCTTGCACAACTGCTTTAAAAAACCCCAAAGGAGAAAAAACACTCAACAACTCCAAATTACTGGGTATAATGTACTTAAATTGGGACTTAAAATAAAAGGATTGTCAAGTCTCTCTGCAGATCACTCCAGACTTTTTTCGTGGGTACTGGCAAATGGACAAAATTCTCCAAATTCTTGCATGTCCTGGCATGCGTATGGCTGCCTGAGCCTGTTCCTTATCATCTCTCTACTGTATTCTTGGAAGTTTTATCTTCTTGTCAGGCAGAAACAGGAAACAGTTCCTTTGGAGGAATTTTTACCATATGTCAAGCTAGGGAAAGCAGTCAGGGGCCGGGGCCGGGGATGTGTGGGGGAAACACTGTAGCAGGGATTTTAATTGAGAAAAGCTCCCTCCCCTCACCAGCACTGGCATTGCCTCCCTTCCCCCACGTTACTCATGGAAAACTACAAAGAATGAGAACAGGCTTCTCGAAGGCCAACAATTAAATCACCGCAGAGACAGAAAGCAGCCCTAAGTGCCTTGAATCTTGCTGCGCCTGGGAGAAACTGTCTCCTAAAAAGACTAGGTTTTTACTGCAGAAGGATAGGGGAGCAAGACAAGGCACTTTTTATTATTTTTTAATTTAAGTATAAAAAAGAAGGTAATAATAAAACACTAAAATGGAGGAAGATAAAGACAGCAAATTATAGATATGTTCTTGAAGATTTTGAATAACTTCTTTTTTAAGGCTTCCCTAATGGAGAACATCGTTCAAAACCCACTAATTTGTTGATAAATGACATGATGCAAGTTGCGTTTGTTCTCACCCATTACTACACTGCCAGAACTTAGGAAACCAGTAATGTTGCTATGATACAAGGAACCAGTCATCTCAGTTCTGGCTCCTTTCCATGTATTTAAAAATATCAAAAAGCTTTAGAAAAAGCCAAGAGGCTGAGGAAATTCTTGTAAATCTATGCTGCAATACAGCGCAGCTTTTGCAAACACTGAAAATAGGGAAAGGGAAAACATGACTGTAAAAAAGTTTGTAATTCTGTGGATAGTAAAGTACAGGTAAATGTAGGATGGATGGCAATAAAATGGGAAGTAATAAGAAATAAAGTTATTCTTTACATTCTTCAGTCCTAGGGGCCTGAGAAGCTTCTATATAACTGATACACAAATTGACTAAAGTTAACCATTTTTCAAAAGCAAAAAAAAAAAATCACTTATCTATCTTTAAAATCCCTTTCAAAACATGCCACAAAAATAGCAAAAAGTTACTGTGTTACACTTTAACTGAAGGGAAAGAAAGCCAATGTTTCAATTGAAGCTTTAAATATCAAAAGTGAATGAAAGAAAAATCCCACTGCCTAAAGTGTCTCATTACTCCTAATATTGCTACTGAACCTTCATGCTATGCTTTTCATCAGCTAATATCAAAAGGGTTTTTCCCTCTTGAAATTAGGTGCTTGATATAATCTGTAGCAAACACTTAGATACCCACCTAGAAGAATTTAGGCACTCTGTTTTAATTTTTGGCATGGCTTAAGAGTGTGACAAGCAATCCGCAAAACATCTACCAACCTGCTTGGGCAATTCAACATCCATGGGCTTGTTGGCTCTGAGATAAAAATTAGTCATCAACAGCTAAACCTAAACTCTGTGTTCCCTCCCTGCCCCTAAGAAAGAAACTTTGTGGCTGGACTAAAACAGAAAGATTTAAGTTTTCTCTTGTCTTGCCTACTTTACCATAAATCTTCTGTGCTTCACTGTGGTTCAGATTTAGCAAAGTTTTTAATGAATAGATGTACATGTAGAATACCTTTAATTTAAAAACAAATAAATAGTCTTGATATATGTGCAGTAATAGTTTATGAAAGCTTTTCAATTGAGTAAGAAAAAAATTCAATCAGAAGCAGGATGGTAGTACACCATTGTAAATTTGTTGCTGTATTACAATCTCTAACAATTTTAAATAAAGGCTCATATGTTTCTATGAAATATTGCAGGTGTATCACACTAGTTCTTCCTTCTACTGGTAACCTTTTGTAACCACAAGAAGACCATTCAGAACTTCCTCTTTTCTTTTAAAATCTTGTGAAAAGTTTCCATCAATTACCTTGTTGAAACAGAGTAGAACTCCTCTTTGAAAAGACATTCCTCGTTTGCCACTGTTACACTTTTTACATCTTCTGCTTTTATTCCCAAATTAGATCCCATTATGGTCAAAAGAATTCCACCATTTAGTGGTCCAGTTTTTGGCTCAATCTGTGTTTGCATGAAGTTAAAAAAAAAAAGCAAAATTAAATACTGCAGTGACCATGTTGCTCTTCCATATTATTTAAAGCTACTTTGACTTACCTACACTTGAAATGTAGATGTGTCTTGTAGGACCCACACAAAAGCATGCTATGTAACTTTTTAATGTTAATTAATCATCTGGTTAGCTCAGAACCCATATTCATCAGCTGCAGATTTCACATCTCCTGTGCTTTGTACAAAACTCTTGCCTCGGGTTTATTCTGTTTTAAGTTTGCTTCCTCCACTAAAGCACCATGATTTTGAAAAGCAAATGGATTGGGTTCCTTCCACAATCCTTCCACGGAGCTTTTCCAGCATTTTTTTGCCATGATTTTCTCCCTTTAGGTTCACATCACAGCAGTGCACCTTCCTAACACACAGTGCTGCCCCAAATAGTGTCTTCAAAAGTTCCTCTAATCCCCTGATCTTCCTTACTGCATCTCATGGTAGAGTGCTGAAGTACATGGACTGATGCTAATTCAGTAATTTGCAAATAAAATGAGGACAGAGAAGATCCTGCAGTTGCAGTGGACTCCTCAGACTAAAATATAGCCCAAACAGGCACTTGAAATCAGAATGTTTGTTGGGAGACTAACCTGTTTTCATATGTAATACTTGGAGCACCTCCAGCAGGACCTTTTTGGGTCTTCACCTTCGGAGGGCTGCAAGTTTGCCATCAAGAAGAGGGAGGTTGCACTTTAACGTCTGGTGCATCAAAATCAGTTTCTTAGGTCTAAGCAAGTCTGAGCACAGAGACACGGCTGCCTCTGGCTACTGGTCCTCCAAGGTGGACAACACCCTTCCCTCACCCCGGGTGAATGCTCCGACTGCAGATTAAGTCAGGGGTGCACACTTGGTCTATCTGACTTCTCAAATTCTATAGCCTTGGGTTTGATTCTGATGTGGACTGGAAAATATCACTGACACCTGGAAAACATATTGTGATGCAGAAACAATCTGTTCCCTTATTAAATACTATTTGAAAGTCTAGCTTGAAGCCTGTAAACGAGCCTGCTAAGTGCTTGGAGTTGCAGGAGCAGTAAACCTCTCTTACAGACTTATTGCAGGTATAAAGGACTTTGGGGGAGAAAAAACCAATGCTAAATCCCAAGAATCAAGTGCCACATTTTAAGTGTACACGCTAGCCTGGCTTCTGGCACAGTGAGGACAAGGCATGAAAAACAAGGAGTCTCAGAGACTCCATTCAGTCTCTTATTCTGAGTCTTTACAAATCTCTCACACACATCACTATTGACATTATTTCCTTTCAGCTGTTTCAGAGGCTGGAAAAAACCCTGCCTTTCAGTATGAGCTTGCTTGGATGCTTTCTCCTGAAAAATATTACTGGTAGGAAGAGAAAAAAAGCAATCTTACGCCAGTGATTTCTGGAGGAGGACATGTGTTGGTGGGAGGAGCATGACAGAGTTTTTCATAAACGCACTTGCTGGGTTTGCCCTCTTCTTCACACCAGACACACCTATAGTCATGATGGGCAGCGAGGCACAAGCTGCAGTCGCTTCGTCCATAAGAGCAGTTGTACAGAGTCACTGAAAGATGAACGATAAATGCACTTAGATGTTTCCCACTGTTTTAAGGATAGTCAGTGTGCTTTAAGAAGGAAAACTAACCCTGTGTACAAAGTTCAGTGGAGTCATGTGAGTAATATGCACACTCTGTCCTTAACCCTGAATCATGTTGAAAGAACATAAGTTTTCCATCTATGGTAAACCCCAAAATCTATCCATGTGCAGATTATGAATAAACTATCAAGTAGAACCCAAATATATTTTTGTCACTCAGGCACTGTCAAAACATTCCAGTACAAAGTCCTTACTTTGACTAACATCAATAACTCATACAACTGTTCAAAGATTAGTTCAAAAATCAGGTCCTCCTGGAGCACCACTAGTCAGATGTGGGAGGGTATAGACTCTCTGTGGGTGTCGGCAGTGACAGACATCAGGTGGCATGGAACCTCTGCCAGCTGCAGAGTTAAAGGAAGAGACCTGCCTTTGTAGGCTCTTTCAAGGACATTTGGGGCTTTCCATAATCATCACTAATACATGAACATAAATAGAATGTTAACACTAAATGAAGTGTTATCCTTTGTTCAAGTTAATACTTTTTCATTTCTCCATTCTTCTCTATTTTCTTGCTTTTGTTTTCCCTTTTGTCTTGAAATGTCATCCTGATGTATGTCGTATTCCTTCTGTAGTGGGGTTTAGTTTTAGCTTTTCTGAGCCAAGAAATCATGTCTGACAGTCATGCCTCTCTTACTGATGAACGACTCAGCAACTGTCCCAGACACTCAGCTTGTTTTGGCCCCCATCAAACTCTAGCATGATGCACAGTCATTGTATAAAACTAATTTTCCCAAATAGATGCAAAGCCTTGAGACATAGCTGTGTGGTTCAGCACCATACGGAGAGCCTTGGCTTGCAAAAAAACATATGGAGATGCACTTGAGAACTAGCCCAAAGAAAACAGACTGAAAAGATGCCACACATTTCTCTAGGGGAACCGTGCAAGTTGCACAGATTATCCAGTGTCTGTGCTGTGCTTCCATGGAAAGGCGAGGAAAACTTCTTTTCTGCTTTTTCTGCTCCTTTTTTCCCTGCTTCTCTCTACTCTTTGCTGCTCTGCTTTTCTGGCCACACAGCCTCTCACCCTCTGCTTCTAAGGCTCTGACACTTGTTGGGTCTTGTAAATCAACTTAACTTACCAGAACAGCAGAATATATCTAGGTTTCCTCCTGTGCTCTTTCAAGAGTTAAATATGCTTACAGATGGGAATGGGGCTGTTGTGATCTAACTGTAGCTGACAAACAAGTACCACACAGCCACTTGCTCACTCCCCCAGCAACAGGATTGGGGACAGAACTGGAAGGGTAAAAAGTAGAAAACTTGTGGGATGAGATAAAGACAGTTCAATAGGGAAAGAAAAAGCCACACACACAAGCAAAGAAAAACAAAGAGTTAATTCATTCCTTCCCATGGACAGGCAGGTGTTTAGCCATCCCCAGGAGAGCAGGACCCCATCTCATGTAACAGTTACTTAGGAAGAGAAAGACGAATGCCATCACTCCAAATGTCTCACCCTTCCTCCTTCCCCAAGCTTTATACATTGAGCATGATGCCATATGGTATGGAATATTCCTTTGGTCAGTTTGGGTCACCTGTTCCATTTGTGTCTCCTCTCAACCTCCCATGCACCCCCAACTTCCTTGCCAGCGTGGCAGCATGAAAAGCAGAAAAGGCCTTTGATTTGTGTAAGCACTGCTCAGCAACAACAAAAACATCTCTATGTTATCAACACTGTGTTCAGTACAAATCCAAAACAGCCCCATACTAACCACTGTGAAGAACATTAACTACGCCAGCTGAAAACAGCACAGGGGTGTACAATACAGAAACTCAACATCTTCCCTTTCCAGTAGTGATCAGCTGTTTTATGTGCTCGTTATGTCTGACGAAACAGTAACCTTAGTGACACTGGTTGTTTTTCAAAGGAGGTTCATCCTTGAAGATGCAGGAAATAAAGGAAAGTAAACAGAGGTGGACAAGGGTAATTCCCTTTGAGATTGCACATGGTAAAGGCCATTAAAAATGTCTATTTAAAGAAAGCTTTCATTCTCAGAGGAGCAAGACTCTAGAAAGGAGACTGGCAAAACCACCTTCCAGTCACCAACATTTTCAATACTCTTGATAACAGCAACAGCAGTAGCTTTTAAAATCTAATTCCAGGAGACTACCATGTCAGATTTCTACCGAAATGAAAAAGTAAAACGAGAATGCTATTTTTTCAGCAGTGGCCTCATTCCCCTGCGAGGCATGAACAATATTGTAGATGCCCAAATCTTGGCTACTGTCTCTCTGCCACTTGCAGGACAGCATGTAATCTCATACAGGCAGTTTTTCTCTAAACACTATATATTTTAAATCCTCAGCGTTCTGTTTCACAACGTCTTTAATAACAGGTTTTTATTCTTTCCCTTACACTGAAGAGTTGATGCAATGATAAAGCCTGGTTTTAACCCTTCCTACCTCTAATCAGCATATCCACTTGATTTCAAATAACTTTACCAGCACAAATGCAGTTGAGGTATCATTGGAGGTGTATGCAAAACTAAAGGACTTTGGTATTTCATTGTAACAATGAAAAATGAAAGAGCATATATTTGATTCAATCTCCATCTTGAATTTCCAAGGAATTGCACAAAGCAGGAGTAGCATAATTTGCTTCATAGACTGAGCACATTGATACGGAAGTCACCGAACAACAAACATAGCCCAAGCCACATTTCGAACAGTTTGTCAGCTATCCACTCTGTATGTTGGATGTAAACATAGTGCTGTGAAAAAGCACCAGTATGACAGCCCACTTATGCTGCTGTTTGCTTTTATAAGAAGAGACAATGTAGACAGTGACAACAAAAAGTTTCCTCACATCTGTGCTGCGAATTGCTTTTGTGGGAACCAGATTCCTTTCTTATTCCAGCTCTCTGAAAGGTTGCTACTGCAAAGACACTTGAACAGGTAATATTGTTAAACAAATCTTCCCCTTGGCTTCCTAAACCCAGCACTTCTCACCCACGCCGCCACATGGCCACCAGGTACAGCATGGGAATATGTTTACTTTGTTATCCTTCATTGGCTGGACAGGCAATCTTATCCCACCCCTCAGTAAACAATGTCAACACTGCAATGTCATGACATCCCTCACATCCAGTTGCATAAATTCAATGGAGAAAGCCATGGCCTTAAAGCATTAACCACTCCCCCTGTTCACTGAACAGCTCATTAAATGTACCAGCAGCAGGCCACTCATTAGATTCAGACTCTTATCCATCACCTTGAGATACCAGCTGTGATATCATTGATAAAAAGGACAAAGGATAAAAGGGATATATTGGATTTCATACTGTTCAGAACCCCTGATGGCTTGAGATTTCAAAACGCTATCATAACTTAGTATTCACTAAGTGTTGTACAAAGAAAGGGTTCTTTCACTGGCAGGTTCAAAGGTGCTTCTCAGCAGCAACCATATACCAAAAGCCAATTCTTTTCAAGATGCATAAAAACACATTACGCTGTGGATTTCATACTGCAAGGAAGTCTAAAAGACAGAGAGAATTTGGATTTAAAAAAATCTCTTTTATAATAAGAAGAGACGTTTGCTGATAATTTTTCAATTCCCCTCTTACAAGGGTTCTATATTTCAGTTTGAATGATAGCATTTCCTTAATAATTTAGCTTCTTCTTTGGGGTTTTTATGTTTTTCCCAGACTTAAAAAAAGATGTTGGGAATATTTGGTCAAAATTTTACAGTTTTAAACATGACAGCCTCTGGAATGGCAATTATGACAGTGTGAGTTTGTAATATGACCTCCCTATAACATTCATACCAGATCCTCTTTTAAGTGCTTTTAACACTGCACACAGAGACATAAGGAAAATCTTCTAAAAATATAGTTCTATGCTGCCAATAAGAAAGGAAATAAATTTAAATATTGTACAGCTGGAGAAATAGGGTCTGAATATTCAATCTGCAGAGGAAATTATCTGAGGTATTAGTATTAGTTTTCCTGATGTTGACTCATCACACAAGTGTGTTGCCTCATAGTTTTTGCAATATTCTGCCTTAATCTTCAGTCCAAAGGACAGTAAGGTAGGTCTCAGCTCCTAGATTTCTTCCACTAATTTTGAAGGAGCTTCCTTACTTCAGCTCAGGACTAGACTCACATACATAATTGCTTCATTGTTGTGTGTTGAAAGAAATAAAGAAATTTATATACATAAAGAAATTTTTATCAGATATCCAGTCATTGTGCTATAATTTTTTTTGTGTCATATAAATAAATGAATAAAATAATGAGCTGAAAGCACACAATGTTTCTGTGTATTACTGATTGCCAGCAGACACAGGGACTGCAGAACCTGTCTAAGCTGAGACACAGCTAAAAGTTGAGATTTCAGGTGAAGTCCGTATGAGCAGCAGTGAGAATGATCCCCTTTCTGCTATTTTATGAGGAAAGTGCCTTGAGGAAGGGAAATGGTAATTGAAAAAAATAGTAATCAAACTACTTAAGTAAGTCTGAACTGTGAAGCTTTGTTATTAGCAGTGCCCTTCAGTGCAAAAGCAATCTCAAAAATCATAGAATCGTAGAATTGTAGAATCATAGAGGAATTTGGGTTTGGAAGAAACCTTCGAAGGTCATCTACTTAAATCCCTGCAACGAGCAGGGACATCTTCAGCTAGATCAAATGTTTTTTTGAGATTGTCCTCTGTACAGCCAGGAGCTGTACTTGATGATCATTGTGGGTCCCTTCCAGCTGAAGATATTCTGTGATTCTATGATTCTACTCAGAGCCCGGTCCAGCCTGACCTTCAGTGTTTCCAGGTATGAGGCATCTACCACTTCTCTGGTATCCAAAACATAGCCCTGTACTAGCCACTGTGAAGGAAACTAACTATCACAGCTGAAACCAGCACAGCAACTCATGCCAGTGTTTCCCCACTCTCATTGTGAAAACCTTCTTCCTTATATCTAGTTTAAATCTACCTTCTTTTGGTGTAAAACCATTACCCCTTGTCCTATCGCAACAGTCCCTGCAAAGTTTGTCCCCATCCTCTTTATAAACCCCTTTTAAGTACTGAAAGGCTGCAATAAGGTCTCCCCAGAGCCTTCTCTTTTCCAGGCTGAACGACTCCAACTCTTTTAGCCTTTTCTCATGGGAAAGGTGCTCCAGCCCTCTGATCATCTCTGTGGCCTTCCCTCCTCTGTACTCATTCCAACACGTCCATGTCCTTGTTAGGTTGTGGGCCAAGAGCTGGATGCTGTATTCCAGATGGGATCTCATGAGAGCAGAGTAGAGGAGAGAATAATTTCCCTCAACCTGCTGGTCACATTTCTTTTGATCCAGCCCAGGATACGATTGGTTTTCTGGGCTGTAAATGCACATTGTTGGGTCATGTCCAGCTTTTCACACCCAAGTCGTTCTCTGTAGGACTGCTCTCAATCCCTTCATACCCCAGCCTGTATTTGTGGCTGGGATTCTCCAAGCCCATGTGCAGGACCTTACACTTGGCCTTGTTGATTTTCATGAGGTTCACAAGGGCCTACCCCTTCAGCCTGTCAAGGTCTCTCTGGATGGCATCCCTTCCCTCCAGTGTGTCAACCGCACCACACAGCTTGGTGTCATCAGCAAACTTGCTGACAACACTGATGTTGGATGCATTACTATAGTATTAATCACTTTTGATCTGTCAGATTTAATTGTTTCAACCACATGAGTAAAACCTACAAACATTCTTATTCACATGACTCCAAATTACAAAGGAATAGATTTCTGTTTACCGTAATTAACCTCCCTTTAATCACATATTTCATACTTACCCATCAGTTTGCTGTCAATCTTGACCTTATCTGTTCTTATGGATAAGTCAAGCTGTAGAGTCTCATTTGCACTATAGGAGAACTGGAAAAGATGACAAAATAGAGATATTTATACCTTCATTTGGCAAGGTTGATTTCATGCATTTTCTATGATTCTCAATAATCAGAGCTGTAAAGGTTTTAGAAACTCTCTCAAGCCTTATGGCCTTTTCTTCATCTTGGCCAAATACATTTATAGAAAAATGTTTTAATGAACCTAATCCTTCACAATCAGAATTTTCAAGTACCAAGGGACAGCAATATCTGAATACTTGCTTATCATTAATTGAATTTACATTTGGTTATAAGTATCAAAGCAGCAAAAGTACTGTTCAGATGCAGTAAGCATAGCTGCTGACCCTGCTGAGTTCTCCCTTCCCACACCATCTGGCCCCATTACTTTTGTGGGCACAGCAGACTTGCACCACATGGAGAGGAAATCTCTCGCATCTTTTGCAGTGCAACCTCCTAATTTTACAGCCAAATGACAAGGTTCACGTGCTCCAAGACATGAGCTTCTGCTCATGTTGAAAGACAGCAGCAGTAACAATTATTGAGAAGGAAAAAGAGCAAAGAAAAATACAGAGGCTTTATAAAGCAAATGCTTTGTTCTAGGCACAAATGATGCAAATGTTCATTAGTTCTCAAAACTACTGTTAGTGAGCTCGTAAGACATAAAGTTTACAGACAGCATTACATTTGTGAGTCAAACTTTGAGGTTAGAAAACAGACTATTTTTAAAATATTATTTCCTTTCTCAGTGAAATAAACCAGAGTGAAGGAAGCATAACCACTTGCAAGAGACTGAAATCATTAGTGGCTTAAACATCATTAAAATCACTGAAAGACTTTTGTCCACTGTAGCAAACTGTTCAAAGAAGCAACTGCTCACCAAAGCCCCCGCCTACCCAAATATGGCTACTAATTTGGACTGTGACTGGAAGTTGAGATAAGTTAAAGGTGATACTATTGTCCAGTTATCCCAGGAGAAGAATCTATCCACAAGTGTGAGCTACTGGAATGCTAATGGTTCAAGCAATCAAGGTGCAAGCCAATTCCCAGTGCTGAGGGTGTGCACACCCACAACCTCAGGCTACAAGCTGGGCGTTGAACAAGATAAGGAAAGAGATAAATCCTCTGAGGTGGGGTAGTGTTTCTTTGTCCTTACACAAATGACTCAGCTGTGGTAACTCCCCTCTGGGGAAGTACCAAACATTCATGTGAAACCTCAAGGTATTCATCTCTGCTGATGGGCCATAATTGACTCAACTGCATTGATGTGACAGGCAGCTGTAACATCTTACAAGGTGTAAAAGACTCATGAAATGTCACGTGATCCAGTATTACACCATTCACTGTAAAATTCCCCATGCCAGGGGAGGCACTGGGAGCATTTCTACCTAGCCTAAGCATAAGAAATGCACC